>CANTUT010000850.1:312500-357500 GCA_947687605.1 Reutealis trisperma | reverse complement strand
AACTTTTCCCACTCAGTTTATGATTTCTCCTTGGCCCTAGGAAAAAATTTCCCATAGTAGCTTTGGACAAGTATCGAAGATCAATTTATGCTTTTGAAAGAGACAACCATTGTTATTAAGACAAGTGTGATTATGATGATTATTATAGATTTTCTATGGAAGAAGGAGATCCTTGCAAACAAAAGCAAAAAAGAAAGTCTGTTATAGCTAGATGCATGAATCAAGTTTATCGAAAGAAGGATGATGATGAAGGCTCTTCTACCTTATCAATTGATCAATTTGCTCATTTATTGTCACCATATTATATTCCTCCTTCTACTTCAAGATATTGCAAGCCATCTTTGCCTAGTGAAGATGATTGGTTTCGTCTAAAGAAGGTTAGCAAAAAGGCTCCTTTGCCTTGCTACAAGCAAACTCTTAAAGTCATCCATAAAGAGTCAGCTTTTAATCCTATGCAAGCTTGTTACATGAACCATCATTTTACCTCCCAATATGAAGAAGATTTCCCTTCATTGGCGGATTCCATAAATTCCAACACAAATGTAAGAACCACTCCTTACATCAAAAACCCAGTTGGAGTTAATGCTAAAGGAAAACCCCTTTCTATATCACCAGTAGAAGAAGTACTCAATTGGCAAACAGATAATGCTCAGACTCAAAACAAAGTTCTCAAAAGAATTGAAACTCAAGTAAAGCAAATTTCCCATCAAGTCAACAGTTTGGATACAAAGGTGACAAGCCAGTCCAAAGCAGTATATAATCTTTATCTTCCACTCTAGTCGTAATTAGAATTCAAAATTGAGGAAATTAAAGCTATGATGAAAGAAAAAGGATTGATAGGAAAGTTCCATCAAAAAGAAGCTGAAATTGAAAAATTAAAGCAGTAAATAGCAGCTTTAGAAAAAGCTGTGAAAGAAAACAGTTCTCAACCTTTTGCTAAAAAACCTCATACCAAAACCCAAAACATTTTACCAACTCCCACACTTGCAGATCTTGAACTTTTTAGCTATACTGCTAAAATGGCCAAAATAAAAGAAAAGTTCAATCTTCTTTTGAACCAAAACCTTCCCTATCTTCTTCTGATGACTCAATTCCATCAGAACAAAAACCACCACAAGCCAAAGAACCCCAAACACCAAATCCTAAGAAAGATCCCATGAAAACTCCCACAAATATTAACTCAAAATGGACACCTTGTGAACCCTTAATTTTACACCTCATTATTCGGCTACAACTTGACACCTGCTAAGTTTAGTGTGAGAATACTTAATTTTTCAAATGCTAGTACTTTTTCTACCCTAACCAGACCTTCTATATCAGATAGTATTTTTCTAAAACTGATTGGATTTTCTCCCTAACTAACTACTCAAATATTTTAAAATTAATTTTGAACCTATTGACACTAACCAATTAATTTTCTGAGCTCTGTAACTCTAGAAAACTTATTCGGAAGTTCAAAAACCTTACCGAAAGAAAAATCTTACTATAAATACCCAAAATACTCCCCAATATGATTTTTCAACTTTTTTCTAGCTCTACCCTTTTGATCTTTTCACTTTTCCACTTCCTAAACTACCCTCACCCACTCTTCCTATAAATATCCCCTTCATCCTTCATTCCAACACACCTTTTGAATTAGTATTGATGGTTATCTACTAATTGCTCTCTTCTCATCCCTCCAACCACTCTTTAATTAATTAATTGATCTTTTTAATTAATTAATTTTCTCACCTTAAGCAAGTTAATTAATCTTTTTAATTAACTAAAAATCCTTTTTTTTAAAATCAAAATTAATTACTCAATTAATTAATTAATTAATCTTGTTAATTAATTAATTAATTAATTTTTCTCTAAAATCAAATTAATCCTTTTTTTAATCCACCTCTCATCAAAATTAATTAATTAATCTTTTTAATTAATTAATCCATCTATCCATCCATCTATTTCATCACATTAATTAGTTAATTAATCATTTTAATTAATTAATTAATCTTTTAATTCATCTAATCACCTGGTCCTGATAAAACAAAACTTCGGTCCAGTAAAACCCTTTGCTCACCAAAAGTCAAGGTATCAACTTTTGTCCCTCACTCTCAAAACAACCAAACCAAAATCAATTTGATCAACTCCTAAACCCCTCCACTTAATCATGGAATGAACTATGTGGGTTTTGATCCCCATTCAATGGGGTATGTAGGTACGTTTGGAATTTAAATCCAAATCTCTATCAATCTCTTTTTCCCTTTTTAATTTGTGGATATTTTATTTTAATTTTCACCTTGCACTCATGTTATATTCATGCACCTTATTTACAATTATCATTTTATAATATTTGTCATTCATGAAATTAATTTTTAAATCAAATTAAATTTAAGAGCCAAATTTAGAATATTTAAAATTAAAAACCTACTCCCCGAGCTCAACTTGGTTCAAGGCTAGTGATTTTATCCATGGGCAAATTAAAGTAAAAAATTAATAAATTGGAGTCAAATTGGGTTTTTCCTTAGTTTTCCTAATTAAACAAGATTAAGGTGGCGACTTCCAAAATCATTTTCAAAATCAACCAAATACGAACCCAAGGGTTTCATCATGAGTCTAAACCCGAATGAGCATCCTGGTTCCCTCTAGCGGACCGGGCCGGTGCTCAGGCGAGGCCTCACACACCTCTGTCTCACTTCATGATGAACCCTTTAACCAATTTTCTTTATCAATGTTTGGATTCCAAAGAAAATCCAAACTAGGCTGTTATGATTTCTTAAGAATTTTCCTCTAAAGATTCTTCTAGTTCTTTAGAAGAAGAATCAGAAAGTACTGATTCAGGACCTGAACCTTTGGTACAACAATCCTTCATGGCAAAACTAGAATCTTCTATTGGTAATAATCCTCGGCAATCTACTAGCGCTAGAGTGTCATAATATCATAGAGAAACAAAACCTATGAATACAAAGGAACCAGTAAAACCTATGAATACATAGGAACCAACTTATACTTTTCCTCATGAAACTTACACTTTTCCTAAAGGAGAATGGTATCCTAAAGTAAATACTAAATCCTCTCGGTATTTTACTTTAGATTACATCACTCTTGACCAGTATTCATATAGAATCAAAGAATTTAGGGCTTGGATTAAAGTTCAAATTGCTAAACCAGACATATCTCAAAGATAGGCCATTGAAGATTTCATTCATAGATGTGTTGGCAAACTTCAGGTTGGTAGATAAATCTTGGAGATTTTGCAAAGGCTGAACTAGTGTTTTCTACTGTTGCTGAATTTATATGCCAGCATCAAATGGAATTTGTGGGAATGCCTACTGAGAATGTTGAAAACATTAGAAAAGATTTCTTCAAAATGAAGTGTTGTTCTCTTCAGAAAAAAGATCTTGATAAACACTTTCATAATATGTCTAAGAAGTTTTATGAACTTAAAGGATCAGGCAATTCCGATTTAAAACATGCCTTTGTGAGTTCTTTGCTAAAACCATTGGAATCGGTAATTCATAATACTTTATAGGATTGCAATCAGAATCTTACAGATTTAACGCTTGGTCAGATATACCAAGTAATGATCAAATCTTTGAACAAGATATGAGACACTCATCGTCTCTTCAAACGGACCCTCAAGAGACATAAACATCCAATATTGAAGAATTCTTGTAATAGGCCAGATCTTTATATCAAATGCAAAGATAAAAACTGTGAATGTCCTTTAAAGAAGAGAAAACATTTTTTCATATCAATAGGTTACCATGGCAAGAAGAAAATAAAGAAAGGCTACATATTCTTCAAAAAGGAGAAAATATAGAGAAAGAAAGATAGATAAATATTAGTTGTGTGGAAGAAGGGGACACTATGCAAAATATTATCCAAATAAACCAAAGCAGGTAGCCAAACTCATTCACCACCTTCAACAGATTACACCTGTTGACCTTGAAGATGATGATGTTGAATCTCTATCCTTAGAAGATGAAAACGACTCTCTAGAAAGTCTTTTCGCTATTAAAGACTACTCCTCTGATGATGATCACTATAGTCTAATTTATTCTGCTAAATTATGTTCTTTAGTAGTTCATAAATCAATTCATCCAGTTCCTTTAGTTTATGTTCATTTGTATCCTAAAAAGTATTCAAGGCCAATTAAAGCAATTGCTTTCATGGATATAGGTGCTCATAAGATAATGATAAATCCTATTGTCCTTCCACCTGAATGTTGGAAACCACAAAAGGAGTATTTCAAAGCTACAAATGAAAATGTTTTTGCAACAAAATGCATCACTGGAAATCTTATTAAAATTTAATTTTTTTAAAGATTTCACATTTGGGATTACTGCTTAGGATGTTCACTTCCAGATAAAGATCTTGTCCTTGAATTTGATATTTTCTAGAAATTGAAGAATCTGCATATCCTTCCAGATGGAATCAGATACAAAAAACACTTCCAACCTTACACTAATTCCATCATTGTTCTTAACCCATTGAATCCAAAGTTTCAAAGAAATTCAAAAAGAATTAGTACAAAGTTATTGTGTTGATTCTTACACAAAGTTCAAACATCCTTCTCCCTTATGGAAAAATATAGAGTTCTTCATCTCTCTTTTATTTAAACAAAATGAAGATGTCAACCCTACAAAAGTAACTCATCCAGGAATGACCCCAGAAGATTTACAGTTAGCTTTTAAAGAATGTTCTCAATTGATATCTCAAGGTTTAATTGAACCAACCAAGTCAGATTGGGTATGCTATGCATTTTATGTTAAAAAGAGGGTAGAGCATATTAGAAATAAGAAAAAGGCTAGTGATTGATTATGAGCCTTTAAATCATTTCCTCATAGATGATAAGTTTCCACTACCAAAGATTTCATCCTTGTTCACTCATTTGTCCTCTGCAAAAATTTTCTCAAAGTTTGATCTCAAAATAGGATTTTAGCAATTGGGAATTAAACCTGAAAATGGCTACAAGACAACTTTTTGTATTCCAAATCACCATTATCAATGGACAGTCATGCCATTTGGTCTCAAAGTTGCTCCATTTCTATTCCAAAAAGCAATGGTCAAAATTTATGAGCCTCTTCTGCACAGCTCATTAATCTATATTGATAATGTCTTATTATTTTCTGAAGACGAAACAAGTCATGGATAGCTACTCAACAGTTTCATGGAGATTACAAAAAGATATGGAGTAATGCTATCAGCTTCAAAAATGCACCTGGCAAAAAAGGAGATTCAATTTCTTGGAATTCTCTTCAAAAATGGAAAATATCACTTTGGACCACACATCGCCTTAGAATTATTAATATTTCCTGACGAGAATCTTTCTTACAAGCAAATTGAACAATTTTTAGGGATAGCAAATTATCTCAGAGATTTTGTCCCCCACTTCACTAAAAAAGCAAATCCACTGAGATGCATGCTAAAAAAAAAAAAAAGATGCTCCTGCCTGGATAGATAAGCATACAAAAGCACTACAAACTTTAAAAGGAGAGCTCTAAAATTTGTCACCTCTTTAGATTCCCTCAACATGAAAGAGATTTCTGCAAACAAATGCCAGTGATAAGTATTGGGGAGCAATACTTTTGGAAGAATGTGATAAAAAAAACAAATATGTGCTTATGGCAGTGGAAATTTCAAAGATTTTGAACTCCATTATCACTCCACTTTCAAAGAAATCCTAGTTGTCAAAAATGGAATAAAAAAATTTGGATTCCACCTCATTGGGCATCACTTCACTATCCTTATGGACTATTCTTCTTTTCTTAAGATTTTACAATTCAGGGGAAAGATTCTTCCTCATCCTCAATTGCTTAGATGGAAAGAATGGTTTTCTCACTATAAATTTGTGTTAAACACATTAAGGGAGATAAGAATCTAATTCCAAATTTTCTATATAGACCAGATAACTTCTCAGTATCTCTTATTAACTCAGTAAAAACTATTCCACTTGTTTACATGGCATCCTCTTCATCATCTTCAGTTCCATCCTCATCAAACATTAGATATCCCTTCATAAATAATCTTCCTCCTGAAGTTCAACAAAATATTTATGAAAAGAACTCTCCATGACTTAGCCCATAATAAAACCTTTTCATATCAAGCTCTTTTGATCCAAAAATATGGAACCTTTTTCATCAGAAACTAGCCATTCACCTAACCTATCCTTTCCTTAAACCATTCACTTTCATGAAATTTTCTGTCAACAGTTTTTGGATATGGCCAAAAGAATTTCTTGTCTTTCTATGGTATTTTTGTCATACCTATCATATTGCAGTGGAAGTCCAGCCTTTTGAATTCAAAACTTATCTGACAGTTCTCTGAAGAATGGCAATGAACAATACCCACCTTGTTACTTTTTTGGAATGGTTTGCACCATTGCAAGACTGGGAAAATATGCTCGCAGAAGAATATAAAAAATTTAACAGTGAAAAGTTTAGAAATATAACAAGTTTAATCATCCTCCATAGAAAATGGACTCGTCAAGTCATTAATAAGGACCACACTGAACTCAAAGTCTCTCCAATATATTTTGTCTATAAATCATATCCTTATTCCATGAGCAAGGATTACAGACAATACCCTGAGGACTTTGTTCAATTTCAGCACTTCATGTGTAGGTTAAACAATGCACCAATCTAAGAGTTTTGGCCTCCTACCTCTCCAGATCACCTTGGATGTCGTATCCTTCTGAATACAAAAGAAAAATAATGGATCTTAAAGAAGAATGGAATAATTGATATAAAAGACAAATCTACTGTGGTACCAGCAGATAAGTTCTTTGTCCACATGATGATATTTTTGACCCAACTGAAAAGCTTTGGACCCATCTGATAGTGGATTCACAGGATCCATATGGACTTTACATCTGGACAGCATAATGATGAAGACCTCTCAGGCAATGTGATGGAAGAATTATTAAATGATGACTCAAACTCTGACCTAAACTTGTCCGCCAGTCACAAGCCTTTCAGAAAGTAAAAGATGCTACTTTATCAAAAGAAGATAATGAGTTGTAAAATAAGTATGAGCTATGTACTTTAATAAAAGTATGTCAATATAAGCTTTAAAATTATCCTAGTGGGTTGTAACTTTAATTATTATGTTACTTTAATCATTGTACTCACAGTTCTATATTATGAGCTCCCTTTCCTATAGAAGGGGCTAGTTTGTAATAAAGAAGGCAGAGAACCCTTTAGCTCCTGCTTAGTGTGAAATAAAAATATGAGTTTCTAAAATTTCTTATTTCTCTTCTTAAGTCTTTTAAGATATTAATCAATGTTCATTTGAGATTATAATTAATTTCATAGTTGCCACAATATGTGGATCCTCAATGAATCTTTATTATCTAATTAATGATCCTTTGAACGAAACTGTACATTCTAAGAGGCCTAATCTTGTTTGAAGGTTTGTGTATGCCTAATGTGTGTGTGTGTGTGTGTGTGTGTGTGTGTGTGTATACACATGTATATACATGTGTATACACACACACACACACACACACACACACTCACACACACATACACACACACAGAGACGCAGACACACACACACACACACATATATATATATATATAATTCTGTCATTTTTAATTCTTGTCATCTTAGCTTTAGTCTATGTATTTTGGCTAGAAAATGTAGTAATAAGAATAGGAAAAATTTTTCAAATGTATAATGATTAACTGATTACTATGTTAATTAATAATTTATATTTTGTAATATGCAATTTTCTTATGTTTCTTTGTGCTATAGGGAACCTACTGCCCTTTTTTGCTAGAATTTTTTATTAGTAGTTTGGATTTTTTTTTTTTATTGTGGGGGTTTGTAATGTGGTTTTTACAGATTGATTTCTTTATTTAATTTATTTGCTATATAAATTAGTTTATTAGAATTTAAAAGTAAGTTGAATTTGTTGCTACATTTTTATTTTTTTAATATTGAAAAATATTTGTTAGTTAAAAAGTAAATAGTGTATAAATAAATTCGCACAATCCGATCTGCATTTATAGATAGGATTGGGCTGTTTTTTTTTTTTTTCATTGGTTGGGTTGGATTGATAAATTCTCAATCTGTAGTATGTGAATTAGATTGAATATCACATTAAAACCACACCAAACCGACCCGTAAATACCCCTAGCTAAAACTAGAGTCTATCATTGGGAACTTGCTTTTTCTCTTCCTAGAAGCAATATATTGCATCAATATCTAAGGATCTTTATTGTTCTCCATTCTTAGACGGACATTTGGTAGGGATATGTTGACTATGACCAGTACTGCTGCATCATTAGCACTATTCAAACACCTATCATTTTCATAATCACCAACATTCTCATTTCCTATGCCTTCAGCATCATTAACAACATCTTATTAATTAGGAACATTATTAAATGGTGGGGGGGAAGGCTAAAGTGGGCTCAAATAACTCAGCTTAATCAATTGCATATTTAGAATAAAAATGCACACTAGAAGCATATTGAACACATTGTAAAAAGAATGTATCCCTATGTCCCACTTCAAGCACATACAATTCATCATCTAAGGGTTTTCCTAATTCTTTCATGTAAAGTCATTTTATATTTTTGTACGCAAAATGCAAATTATATTTCTCATAGATATCCTTATAGTTCAAGCGATCATTATCATAGTTATACACAACATAAACCCATTGTTGTAGCACAGGTTCGAATTGAAATCAAAATTACGACCATGGTAGAAATAGAGATAATTAAGTAAGACATTTTGCCATGAAATAGACAAAGAAATTAATTAATTATAGCAATAAGCAGACTACCACAACTATGAAAAACACAATGCCATATTGTCATACAATGTCATGTTATCATAGTAACAACATAAAACATACAATAAAAATCACTTTTTTTTTTTTCTAAATTTAATCACTTCCCACATCAAAATGAAAGCAAAAATGTCATAAACCCTAACATATATTTGATTTAATTTAATTATATCCAGTCGATTTCAATTAATCCCTAAAAGTAAACCCTAAAAATTTAATTTATGTTTTCTATCAAATAGTTCACTCTCTTACTACTCTATATAAAATGGAAAACCCTAAAACATAATCACTTCAACTGTTGGCAAATTAACTCCATACTAAGTAAAAGAAAAATGAACAAATGATGAATGTATGAGAATCACATATCTTGCTTGCAGTGAACATTGCAATACATAGTATTTATGGCCTTTAGCTTTTAGGTCATGTACAGTGCAATAAGTCAAAAAGTGAAACGCATAGAAACTTCTGTGATTAGAGGGT
The DNA here is from genome assembly GCA_947687605.1 of Reutealis trisperma. Classification (NCBI taxonomy): domain Eukaryota; kingdom Viridiplantae; phylum Streptophyta; class Magnoliopsida; order Malpighiales; family Euphorbiaceae; genus Reutealis; species Reutealis trisperma. The sequence continues at coordinate 348,238 of CANTUT010000850.1, read as the reverse complement.
AGTTGTGGGCTATTTTTAGATAGCAAGAAAAAACAAATGTGAATTTTAGCAGCTATTAAGAAGGCTTGATAATAAAAGACGGGTTATTTTTTCACTTTGAACATTCTTTCTGCCACTTTCTGTAAATATCAAATCATATTGGGTCCAAAGAACTGAAAAGAATCAATTTTTCTAAATTAATATGTCTCGTCATGGGTACTATGATTTAGATATTATTGGCTCAGTTTGACAAATGAAAGAGGAGAATTGAGACTAGTTGGGCAAATGGGTGAAGCATTGGACTTTTTGCCTTAATCATTTCATATGATATAATTACTTTTTTTTTTTTAAAGAATATGATATAATTACTTAATTATAAGGTAATGACAAAAATTATTTTGACATTTTTGAATTTATTATATTTTATCTATTAAACTCTTGAAATTTTAATTTTTTTTCATATTGAAAAATTTAAATTAATAATAAAAAATTAGAATATTAATTTTTTTTTTCAATTTTAATCAATAAAATATTATTATTATTATTTTTTTTTTTCCCAATCTATGCATGATTAGAGCAGTAGTTGAGAAATCCCGTCTCCAGGTGCTAGCCGGTGCCCTTCCCTCTCACGCCAATTGACCAGTGGCATTGTTTTCAACAACTATATTTGCCGTGAGTTTCAATTTACTCCAACAAGAAATGAAAAGATGGAATCTCGATGGAGAGAGAAAAGGCTCTATCCTCTGTTAGGCATATTTTTATTAGTCTCTCTTCTCTACTTGAACTTCAATGACAAACTCAGTTTCCCAGTTTTTCTATGGCAACCCAAGATGGGTTTTGTCTCCACCAACTCTACACAATTCATCATCATCAATGGTGGTCCTGGCGATAAAGATCTATCAACACTTTATGTTAATGGATGGAACTCTTACTGGTTGATGCAGGAGAGTTTATGGACACCGTCAAGATCTAAGGTATCTAAGATGCTCAAGAGAGGAGCTCAAATGGGGTTGACTGTTTGCAGGACTTGGGCTTTCAGTGATGGCAATGGTCCTAATGCTTTGCAGGTCTCTCCTGGTGTCTTCAATGAGCGAGTCTTTCAGGTTTTGTCTTCATTACCTTTCCCTTTCCTTCACCTTTTTCATTGACTTACACCAAATTAGACTTAATACCCAATTGAGTATTGGTTCGAGAAAGTGGGTTTGATTATTGTGTTTCATTGTTATATTATGGATTTTGAATTATGGGTTTCTCATGGGTAATGGATCTTATAGACTCCATTTGTTTTGATTGGAAGAAGTATATAAATTAATTAGTGGGTAGGAGATTTTGACTGGGAATTATGCTATCAGGTTCTTCTATTTTGGTGGTACAAGGCAATATCGGGCAATATGTTATGTTCTTGGCAAAGGGTTAATTACCTTGAGTTATTGAGAACTGAGTCTTATTAGTTGTAAATTTGTTGCAGGGATTAGACTATGTGATAGCTGAGGCAAGAAAGCATCGCATAAGATTAATCCTCAGTCTAGTGAATAATTTGAATGCTTTTGGTGGAAAAGCTCAGTATGTGAGGTGGGCACAAGAAGCTGGAAGTAATGTCTCTTCATTAGGTGATTCATTCTTTTCAAGCCCAATCATTAAAGATTACTACAAGGCCTATATCAAGGTCAGCTACTATATTTCATACTTGACACGCTAGGCCATTAGATTCGTATTATGTTTAACTATCTTTTGGTCTAATATTTGAACTGCACAATATAGAGCCAAATCAACAACCTATATGCCTTGATGGAGATAACCATTTAGCCTGTCATTTGAATTTAAAATTTCAGGACTAGTGAAGCTAATGTAATCCATATTAACTGAAGTCTACCTAAATTTGTTCCACTTGTTAACTACTTAACCTATAAATATAGCATTCTCCTTTCCATGGATGTGTTTGGAGAGATTTCAATATTAGTTTAGTTTAATATTATTTATCACATGGTATCAAAGCAAAACTAGAGTTATTCGCATAAACCCTGCTCTCTAACCCCAGTGGTTTGAACCTGAGATCCCCGGTTAAATTTACAACTTTTAGTGACTGGACTGTAGCCTCAGGGATATGATGTGGAATTTGTGAGATTTTTATAGTATGTCCTATATCAATACAGTAAAATTTTGTCACTGTCTAAACTACTTATCTTGGAAAAAGTCTCTCTTCTACACTGTAACCAATTTACTGGCCTTTTCTTCCTGGGATTATGCGTTTGACTGCAAGTCTCAAATTGTTGATTGATCTTGTAAAAGTTCCATGGAGGCCTGTTATCTCACTTCAAATAAATTTTATTGTCGAGTTCCTTGTAAGATGATTTAGTGACAACAATAGCCATTAGAAGGCTGGGTTTCGTAGCCCCCTTTGTTTCCCACTTCCTATTTCTGTGAATTGTAAGACCACTAGGTAAAGCCACAGGAGTTGACCTTCAGCTTCTAGCATGCATGGGACTTGAACTGCATATATTGGGAAAATGATATAGGCTTGGAATACTAGTGCTGACTTCTTTGTATGCTTGCTACCCATCTACCACTGCATTTGGAAGTAACAGGAACACTACAGAAAGTATTGACTTTTAATAATTGTAGGATAAGAAAGAACATTGCATATGATTGAATTTCAAAACTCAATACAAATTTCAACAATGTCCGGCAACTGGAGGGACAAGAATCCCATGTAATTCAATCTTATGATTCTTCATTTTCTGCATATGGTGTTTTCATTTGTATGAGAAAGTCAATTATTTGGAGTAACCTGCCGATTTATGGGTCGTGTATCATTTGCTAGATCAGTTTCCATTATATTTCCTATCATAATGGTACTGAAATTCTATTTGAAACACATAATAGATAAAGAAAATTGATAATTGATTTTTAATCACACATTTCTGAATCACAGGCTATTGTGACAAGAAAGAATTCTTTAAGTGGAGTTAGATATTCTGAGGAACCAGCAATTTTTGCTTGGGAGCTCATGAATGAGCCTCGGTGTGCTTCTAGTTCCTCAGCCCCTGTTCTTCAGGTGAACTTTGAACTTGCATTGTGATGGTTTTTGTATTCTAGCATCCCATTTGGGTAGTAAAGTGACCACAGGGGACTAGGTTCTTAGCTGTGGTGGGAGGAAAGTGCGCAGTCCCAGTGAAAGATTTATTAGCAAAAATTGGTCTCGTTAATGTGGGATGGTTTCCTCGTGCCCATTTTTCAAATTATAAGAAGCATATGGGTCTGCTTTGGTCCTTATTATGCAACTCATTATCAATTTCAATTTTGTTTTTGTTGAAATTGTTTCAAGTTTGTTTTCTTTGACTGAAGGCATGGATAACTGAGATGGCTACATTTATCAAAAGCTTGGACAAAAGACACCTAGTGACTGTTGGAATAGAGGGGTTTTATGGTTTGAACACAACTAAAAAGTCAGAAGTGAATCCTGGGAAATGGGCAGCCTCACTTGGATCAGACTTTATACAGAATTCAGCGATTGACAACATTGATTTTGCTTCAGTTCATGCTTACCCAGATAGCTGGTTGGTAATTTTTTTATAATATGTGATTAAGTATTGCTGTGATGACTTGTTATGCATATGTTCTACTATAAGAACTTCTATCATTAGGTTGTGTTAACACCTATGGCTGTTTTTGATCTGGGAAGGCCAACTTCTAAGGTTGAAATATTGGTTTGAGTTTCACTTTTCACAGTAACAATAGTTCAGTATATATGATTTTGATACTATACTTACCTGAAGGCTGTTACCTAGGGCATATTAGATGTTCAATTGATTGGTGACATCTGGTTCATTTGAGACTGGAATTTATATTTCATTGGCTTTCATATCCATGAAATATTGATTTGTTGTTACTACCTTTATACATATGCTACTTGCAGGATCCCACATGCTGATTTGGAAACAAAAGCAAATTATCTTTCAATTTGGGTGGATTCTCATATAAATGATGGAAACACTGTGCTGAGGAAGCCTGTTCTTTTTACAGAAGTAGGCTCTACATGGCATGTAAATAACAAGGGAGTATATGAAACAGATGTTCTGTTGGAAATTGTGTATGATAAAATATATGATTCTGCAAAAAAGAGGCAGGCTGGTGCAGGAGCCTTAATTTGGCAGTTTCTAGTTGAAGGAGTAAAGGAATACAGTGATCAGTTTTCCCTTGTGCCATGGAATTATCCTTCTACCTATAAAATGATAGAACGACAATCATATAGGCTACGAAATCTTTGTGCAAAGGGCAGAAGAGAGAGAGATATTCCTTAGAAGAAGGGTCCTCGATTTGGTAAAATGTGTAATTGAGCAGAAATCAAACATGCCAAGTAGTTCTCCCTCCCTGTCTCTCTCTCTCTCAAAAAAAAAAAAAAAAAAAAAAAAAAAAAAGCAAGTTTTTAGCAGTTGTATATGATTGTTGAGATTGGTTGGTCGACATAAACATTTTCTTGAAATAGAAAAATAAAAGGAAAGAAAGTAAAAAAGAGTGTCACTGATTCAGGTATAATCAATTCGTTTTAGATTCAAGGTTAAGAATATTATTTTAAGAACCGAAGATATTGAATAATCAGTTGGCTGGTGTGCTTGTGCAATGGGTTGAGTTCCCCTGGAAAATTATTCTTTGAATGTTGTAAATTGCTATACATAGTTTGTGCAGTTTATAGTTGTGTTGTATAAGATGATATGTACTTGACTATACTTCTGATTTCCTGAAAAAGGGGGATTTAATTTTATGTATATATGATTGTGATAAGTTCAAGGTTGGTATTTCTGAATACAATTTCTCTTTTTTCCTTTTTCTGAACTGGATCTGAACACAAGTTTAATTTGTCTATTTATGGATGACAACCGTTGAAGTTGCATGTGAAACATGTTAAAGATACAAGTAGAATTTGATAGCTTCCAAGTCCTCAAGTCCCAGGGTACAGGGGATATGCTAACAAACATAAATCAGTCTTTACTTCGCTGAATTATGGAGCGTTCTGAAAGTTATAAATCATGTTAGTTTTACCGGATGAGCGTTTCTGATTTATGCACTTGTAAAATATGCTAATTCGTATTTTGTGCGAGGAATTTTCTTACTCCCTTTTAAGGCGCGGAGAGTATAGGATTGGGTTTCGAGTATCTTCATTTACCATTATAATAAAATTTTTTATTACTTCAACAAAAATCATGAAAAAGGGAGGGTTATCCAACCCAAGTGCCTTATCAATATTGGTATAAATTTTCATGAATTTCATTGAAAGTTGAGAAAAAATATGCATTGGAAGATAGTCATATTATATTTGCACAATTTGAGGGCAAATTTTGGCACAATGGTAATGTGTTGGAAATTTGGGAGGGAAGAAAGGAAATAAATACAAACTCACAAAACAACAAAATTAGATACCGAAATTGAAGGAGAATTTCTCACTTATTAAACACACACTTCAAACTCACACAAAATGAGATTGGAAATTGAAGAAGAAACTTAATTTCATTACTAGAAAGTACAGTATGAAACAAGAATAAAAAAAAAAAAAAAAGATTTCTTTTTCTTCTTTTCTTCTTCATTTTCAGAATATTACATCTGTTTCTTCTCTCTTTCTCTTGCTATCTTTCTCACAAGTTACAGCAACAGCAACCTGTTTTTTATAAAAAGAGAATGGCTTTTTACTCAACAATTAATCTACCTAACACTAGATAAACTTCCTACAAATCCAGCCACAAATAAGGAGGACCATTGCTTTCTTGATTTGTTTTGATTTTAACCAAAAATCCCAGCAATTCCAACATATTGTTTTTCTTTTATGCTGAAAGATCACAAGTTTGAGTGCATGAAAACAATTTGCATAATTTTTTTTTTAATATTTTCAAAGTGAACTAAAAAGCTAAATCGAAAATAATTTATTATTGTAAGAAATTGGGTAAAAAATACTGAAAGTCACAAAATTTTTAGCCAAATTTTGATGAAGTCACTAAAGATTATTTTCTTTAAATAGAGTCACTGAACTTTGCATTTTATTTCATTGGAGATATTTTTTTTTATCCTTATATTTACTTTCTTTCTGTTTTATACCCCAATACTTTTATTATGTTTTCAAAGAAATCCAAAAATAAAAATTCACTCACCCTTAGGATTTAATACCATTTAGTGTGAGTCTGCTCTCTCTCTTATTAGCGGTGGAATATAGAGAGCTATTGCTAAGGATCTTTAGAGTGTAATCTTTTATTTCTAGTTTCTTTCAGCTTCTCATACTCATTGTGGTAGCAAGAGCTAGCAACAAATCTTAGAGGACCTTTACTCTTGAATAAAAATTCCTCAAACTCACTCTTTGTAAGAGTTAGCACTTTTAAATTCTTAGAACATTTTCACTCTATCTAAGAGTATAAACGATCTATAATAGAATTTAATAATCCTATTACTAGATCCTTGCTTGCACCATGATCTAGGTGATGACAATCAAGGTATGAGCAATTAGAAGATTTCTCGTTCATATGCAAAATGTGCTAAAGAACCAATCCTTACTAAGATAAGAAAGTTATAAAACTCAAGTTCTTCGTTAAAATAATTTTTAAAATATATGTCTTCTTGAGGTGGAACATTAACTCTTTCAATCCTAGCGAAATAATCTTTTAGATGCTCAACTTTTTGTTCGCATTGAGCAAATATAGGATTATGTAGTGTAAGACTATCACTCAACTCTTCCCTTCTAGTTTGGCTCAAAGCTAGACCTTTAAGCCAATTTTTATTAGTTGTTCAGTTGGAAGACATAAATATTTAAACATAAAACATTTATAAATATATACCTTATAGATTGGGTCCACTAAACTTCAGCAAATGATTCAACTCTCATTCAGGCTAATCACTAGCAGTTCCAAGAAAGGTTAGAGATTATGGCTGCCATTTCTCTTTCTCCTTGGTGGAACTTATAGAAACTCTCATGTTTATCAAATTGTTTTGAAGAATAAAGTATACAGTAGCAAAGTTCTTTCAGACAAGGACTTCTAAAGAAAATAAGTGTTTTGGATTTAGGGAAATATTCTTTTTATAGAAATTCTAAAGCCATTTTTGCTCTTAAGTCAAGAGCTATATGTAGAATTTACAAAAGTTGGTGTCTATATTACTATTTGCCAACTCAAAAGCAAAAATAATTAAAACATACAAACAATAATTAAAATAAACAAAGAGTTGGTGTCTCTGGTACTGTTTTCTAGCTGTAGATAAGGACAATGATTTATTCTATCATTATCTTTATAATTAAAGAGATAAGGATTCCTACCACATAGTAGATACATTCTTTTCTTTAACACCACAAGTTTTTAAGGCACCTTTGTTAGATAGCCCTTTAATATCTATAGCCATTATAAGAAGGCTATTCCTTGCACATTGAGGCTAACGTCATGGATGATGAAAATGCCATTTCATCATTGAGTTAGAGATAGGGGCATCCATACCTTCCCTAGAATCTCTGTAACCCTTTGCCATTTCCTTTGTAAGGAATATTCTCTAAATCTAGCAACCTTTTTCCACACCTTCATGGTTTTTAGCTAAAAGTTTAAACTAAGATCTTGATTGGCTAGTCTTAGAAATAATTTCTTTTCTTCTTTACGTCATTTTATCATAGATAGAGACCAGATAGTAACAAAAATTTTACCATCTCTGAGGACATAATTGTTTGTATAAATTGCCTTCTCTAGGTTAACTTTAAAATTTTCAATCCTTAGAGCTTTGGTATTAATCTTATTTTCTTTGTACATCTTAAAATATATTTTTAAGTTTTGATTATTAACTTTTTGAGGTTCAACAAATTTTTTAACTATAACAAGGTGAAGATCCCATATCTAATAAGGATACAGGACTGATCCATCCTTAACATAATCCATAATTGTGCTAATTATGTAACAAGAAATAATCCTTGAATTTGGTCTTAAAATTTTCAAGGATTCTTGCACAATTTCTGGAAGTGATTTACACAAAGCCTTATCATTTCTATTAATTTCAATAATCTCTATCAATCCTGCATCTATATAGGGGAGGCTTTCTTTCGCCATCTTTGATTCAACTATCAAGAGTAGGCCTCCATATGATTACCAATAAACATATGGATGAAGCATAGAATATTCTTTTAAGGAATGATCTATCGAGTCAATTTGCTTAATTTTCCTTGCGTATGCCACTTTTTGGAAATGTATGAACTCATTTCTTCAAGGAGTCTTCCCCTTTCAGTAATTTCTTGAAGGAAGGCTTCTTCATCCATTTTTAATATATCAAACTACCTTTCTAGCTGAGCTATGTTAGAAATAGCTTCATTTACAAAGTGACGCAACTATTAGAAGTTTCTTTTTTGGAATCCTCCTTATAGTTTAGAACCTAAAATAGAACCATTTTGAGAAAGATCATAATTGTACTTCATAATGTACCAGGAATTTTCATCCTTACAGGTGTTATAGCCTTGGGGTTATCGACCCTTATGATTTCCATAAATATCATCATATTCATTCTCAAAATGTTGCATAGTGACTTTCTTGGAAGATTATTGTTCTTTTTGTCTAGTCAAAATTACATCCTAGTTAAGTTCACCATCATAAGTTTTCTTCTTATCATCTTTTCAAACTTTTCCTACCGTATGGCTTTAATAGACTGTCTATGCATTTCTACACTTGAAGGCTTTGAGTAATATATCTTGAAGTCATATTTGCCTGATGGTTCTTCTAGATAATCTTCCTCACTAAGAGTTTGGTTTAGAATATGTGAAGATTCACTAGCAGTTACATTGGCCTTGGTTGATCCATCATGGCTTCCTTAATGTGAGAGAGTTGGGCATTGTGGACTTCCCATAGCATCCATTATAGCTTTATCCTTTTGATGGAGTTCATCCCTCCATTCCTTTATTTTTTCAGGGATGACACCCAATTCTTTGGCTACCTTTTCTAGATATGAATTTTTGAGTTCCTAAGACACTAGGAACTTTTTCTCCTTATTCTTTTGAATTGGAGTTTTTACCTCTAATTTTTTGTTAGCCCTTTTTTGACTAACTAGTTCTTTCAAACTCGCTATTTTCTTTCTCAAACATTCTGAAGTAGTATGTCCTTAAGATTTGCATAGCCAGTAAGTAACTTCTTTTGGAGCCATTGCTTTTTTTTTCTTTCCTAAGTAACTAAAGTTAATGCTCTCAAAATCTTTACTCTTATTCTTGCCTTTCTGCATGTAATATTTTTGGGTGTGACCCTCTTTTTTGCAAATCTAGTATAATTTATTTTTGGCTACAGGATCCATCTACAAATCAGAAAATTCACAAGAAAGAGAATTAGCTACTATATTTTTATTAGAAGAAATATATTCAACATCACACCTGTAATAGATAAACCATTCTTACAATCTTAGAAGTCTAGTTTGCCTAGCTTCTTTAGGATTTAGATTCATAAAATTCTTAAAATATGTCAAATCCATTTCTAATAATAAACCTTTTTAGAGTCAAAATGGTATAAAAAGCTTTTAAACCATTTTTTGCTACTAATACTTCCTTTTCATGAATTGGATAATTAATTAATCTCCACTCTCTTAAATGTTCTAGACCAATACTTACATTTTTTTTTTTTTTTTTGCCTTTAATTTTTGAAACTGCACCTCAACACCTATCTGAAGCATCTATTTCCAAGATTAACTCATCGTTTTAGAAGGTAAATTTAAATAGAGTAAATTTTTCTTTTTTTCTTTTACTTGTATAATAGCCTTAGTGTCTTCATCTTCCCAAAACCAAGATTTTTTTTAGAAGTCTTTTTAGATATTCTTCCTAAATATTTGAAAATATTTTTTATGAACTATCTGGCATAGTTAGCAAGTCTGCAAAATATTTGCACTTTCTTTCTCTCTTCTAGTTCATTAGGAAAATTAACAAGTTTCTTAACAATATGGATTTGAGGCCTAATTTTACCTTTTTTATTTCTATCCCTAAAAACTTTACCTTTTTCGAAAACTATCCTATTTTTCTTTCAAATAGAATCATATTTTCTTGTTTGAAGATATCAATTCTTTTTAAGGTGATTGAAAACTAACACATTGTCTATATAGAGCACACAAAATTTCTTTAATACTTTAAAAGCATTATATTTTGCAATGAAATATGTATGGTGCATTTTTAGGCTAAATGGCATTATTAACCATTTATACATCCCTTGCGGAGCATTAAATGATGTAAGAGCTATAAAATTTTCTTCCATATTTACCAGCCAATAACCATTTTTAAGATTAAATTTAGAAAAGATAAAAGGTTGTTTCAAACTTCCACTATCAATAATATCTCATTCTATAAGGATCTTATAGACATTGTCCTTTGTGGCTTTATTTACTTAATGATAGTCTATAACCATTCATGCTTTTCCTCGCACTTGCTCTACATGGATAATTACCATAAAGGCTATACTAGAGTGTGGACTATTGCTATCTTTAATTAAACCTTTTTCAAGCAATTCAGGAATTTGCTTGTCAAATTTCTCTATCATCTCATTTGTATATATTATATTTCTAATATAGATGATAGTACTGAGATCTTTTAATTCTAACTTAGTAGTTATAGTATTTAAAATCCACAACTTTAATAGATCATCACTAAAGTTATCAACTAATTTAACAAGAAACTTACCCCATTTTGTTCCTTTTAACTAGACACTTTGTGTGATAGATTTTTCTATTACACTTTGTGTTTTGAAGCACAGCTCATCTTACCATGAGGTACCATTTAGTTCTTTCTTAACTTTCTTAAAGTTTTCACAACCAAATAGATAATTAACCCCAGTTTCACCATGCTAGGCTCATACTCTGAATGTTGGTTTACAAGGAATAGATCCACATATCTCTAAAACTTTAATAGGATAAAATCCAAATTTCAATTTAAGTTTGGGGGTTTTTAAAGATGTAATTTTGACACCTTCTAGTGATATGTGACTATCGTCTTACACAAAAGGTCTATTTTCCTTTTTCCCTTTTAAGATTGTATTACCTAAGATGACATCTGCATCTAATTTAGGGAAGGTAAGAACCTTATCAATAGTAAATTTTTGACCATTAATGATAAAATAAATCATTGTGCAAATTGCATGACTAGGTTGACTACTCCATCTGCCATTTTTAATAGCACTGGTTGATTCCATGGTTTCCACCATTTATCAAGAAGTGCGTTAGGTTTGGCACTGCTAATTGTTACATCTACATCAATTAATGCATCCAAAGAATATTCATAATAACTAGGAAATATAAATGTTAAAGAAATATGAGTGCTCAAACTCGATCCCTTTGTGCTATATATCTTTGATGATGCCATAGGTTATGGGCAAACCATTTACCATACTTTCTTAAAGGAAATTGACCATTATTGAGAGATTTTTTGTATCTCTTTTACAACTTCATAATAAGACTTACATGCTTTAATACACGTATACTCTTCTAACTTTCTTTATCTTTATAAATAGTTAAATTAAAGGTTTTGTATCTTATAATTTTCTATTTTCTAAAGATGATGATTGAGTATCCTCTTCTTGTTTTCCTTTCCTTGGAATTTCTTCTAATTTTACAGATGAGGTAGATATTCTCTGTGAATTTTGCCTAGGAATAGAGGAAGTATATCTTCTTAGAGGATAAAAAATTCTAGGAATTCTCATAGGTTCTTCAAAATTTAAAGTGATATTTCTACCCTTTGTGTTATTTAAGATTCTATTGATTTTGAGGTTTCTGCTAGTTCTTAGAGAACTTAGCTTTTGGGCTAAGTCAATTCTAAATGATTTATTTCTTTTCTTTGAAACTTTCTATAATTGTCTAATCCTTCATCAAACAACTCAGTAATTTTAGAGATGTTCTTCACTCCAAGATTGATGATAATTTATCAACCTAAAAATAATTCTAGTGTGATACTCTAAGTATTCAGCATAGGTATTCATTCTATTCATATTTTTTTATTTTATTCTTAAAGCCATGAATTACTCAAACACCTAACACTTAAGGACATCATGTAATTGGGGTAGGATTGAAAGCAGACTGGGCCATAGGCCAGGTTAGTCTGTACACCTAATATTAGTTGGTCTTGGAATAAATTCCATTTTTTGTCTAGTACAACTGCTAACATAGGACTATTTGCTAGTAGGTTGAATAGAAGTATAAGTCTTTCTTGGATGAGACTAATGTGAATGTAGTAGTAGGTTCCCTTGGATTTCTTTACCATTTTCCTGATTTTTGGTAAATTGATCAAGGATACATTTCTAGCTCTATGTTAGAAACCTAAGCAATTGATTTAGATTGGGAGACATCTACTATTGATCTAAAATTGAATTTTGACTTACTATAAATAGCATTGATGTCTATCTTTAAGAGTTTCCATTCTAGGTAATTCCTAGATAGGTCAACGTACTAGAATGATTCTTCCTGTACCCCGAGATGTATCTAAAGAAATCAACTTATCATCTATAGCGCTTCCTAGAGTATTCATCATGAATAACTATGCTATCCATAAATCAGATTCATCAGTATCATTTTCATATTTAGAAACTACTTCATAAACAGAATCTATTTCAGAGACTATATCTGAATATTCATCTTCTTTTATAAGTTCATATTATAGACTCTCATCTATAGAGAAAATTCTTTGTAGATTTTCTTTTCTCTTATGCTTGTGAGGACAAGCAATGGCATTTTGATCTTTTCAACCACAAATCTAGCAGCAACTATAACTACTAAAAGGCTTTTTTTGAGGACACTTAAGGCCTCTATCCTATTTTTCTCTTAAAAGCTTCTATTCTTTCTTTATCCCTAAGATTGGTTCTCCTCTTAATGGGTTTATTAGACATCTTTTTGTCAACTCTTTCTCTCCTCGATATCCTCTTGTTTCTATAGCCTTTAAATCTTTTTCTTTTAGAAAGATTCCTTATCTTAGATCTTGGTTCATTTCTTATAGGACGATCATACCTAACTTGAACAAATTCTATATGACAATAATAACTCTTGTTAGGATAAGGAAGATGTTTTGTGTCCTGCCTTACTTAAAGTTCAGTACATGCCTCTTACCACCTGTATCTTCCTCCTAATTTATCGATAATTTTTTCTTCATTTAGAAGGAGTTGATAGGCCATCTTTGCTACTTTTGGCTATGGTTATGGTAACTTAACAAAGAACAAAGTTGACATATAATTTTGAACATTAATATCTAGATTATAATAGTAGTTTTGAAATTCACATGTATAATTGTCAAAATAATACATGTCACAAATTTGTAGTTTCATCAATGCCATTAAAGATTATCCTCTTTCTAAGGATTTAGTTGATATTGAGAAAACACAAAATTCTCTTTTCAAGGTGTCTATGATAAGAGCTAGTACCTCATCAGTTAATATCATTTTTCTTATTTAATCTCCTATGAGTGTTTCTATAACTAGCTGATCCCAAAATTTTTGAGCATTGCCAACCATGGTAGCTTTGCATAAGTCCTAAGTGGCCTCATGTGAGTAACTACTTGATTTAGTTGTAAACCTAGTCATGGTGATCTACTCATTTATTCTTTTAGATGCATGTTGTTCACAATCTAAATTGAGAAAAGCTATTGAGCTAAGTATAGGTCTTCAAGGATTATCCCTTGGTATAATTTTGCCTTTGTCTTATAGGGATAATTAGGCTTGTATACAACCCTTAGTAGCAAGAAGTTCATTAAAGATTCTATCTTCTATATGCAAGGGATCTTATTCTACTAGCCCTATGACTTTTTAAAGTCTTGGGCTAAATTATTGCTATTTTGATTAGCAGCCTTTTATCAGGGTCTAAAATAAAAAGAACTATTTTTTCTTTCCTTAATTTTTAAGATCCCTTCTTCAAAGATAAGTTTTGAAGATCCTATAGGTTTCTTTAAGGCCTCTCTCGCCCACCTGCATTGAGCATTTCATTCACCAGTTTACTTATCAGCCTCATTAGCTAAAGCTTTCTTTTGTTCTAGTGAATCACTTAATTCTTTTTTTGTATGTAGTTGGTTTAGGAGATAGCTCACTTCATTATACAAATATGCTAATGAAGTCAACCTAGTAAGGGTGAAATCGATACTCTCTTCCCTTTTTATTATGGGTCCTCCCATTTTTATAGGGGCCAACATCTTTCCTTGGCTAAAAAATTCCACCCAAAAATCCTAAGAAATTTTTTCTAATAAGTTAGAAAGAAGTTGATTTTCCTAAAATGTGATTTGTGCAAATTAAATATGATAGCAGTATGTGCAATAGGAGCCATATAATACTTATATAATAATAGATATTAATTCCCAATGGCATGATAATATATTCATAATGTGAAAAGAGTTTCATATTATTGAATGTAGTCCTTAAGTATTTATAAGAGGATCTATTATCAAGTGTTGAGAATATGTGAGACATATCACTCTTGTACAAATATTTTAAATATGTTCATGGTCATAGGATTAATGACTAGGCATCATTAATTCTAGAAGACCATCACCTATATTTGTTTTTTATAATCAATATGTGGTACAGATGATTATAGAGGCAATGAGTCTCATGCTGCTTGACATGTGATGTCAATACAAATATGTGGATATTCATAGGATGAATAGTCGAATTATGACGTTAGATAATAATAATATGGGGTTTTACTACTTGTCAATTATTTATCATCTAGGTCATAATAGTGCATATAATCCTTTGACTTGAGGGATACTATATCTCATACATAAGAAGTTGGAAGTTGATAGAGAGAAAGAAAAGGAAGAAAATGTTTCTTCATTTTTCTTTTGATCTTCAATTCTTTTCTTTATTCTTTGTGAAAGAACAATTGCTTGCAAATTGAAAATGTGTTTAGTCCAAAATAAACCAAAGAGAAACCTTAATCTTCCTAAATGATTTTTGAGGGAAAACTTGAATCAAATTGGGCAACCAAGAGAGGATTCAAGAACACCAAAAAAAATCAAGAGGAGACTTGGAGATAAGCTAGGTGTGGATGATCTAGAGGCTTCACACTTGGGAAGCTCTTTAATAAAGAAAGAAGGAACCTACGAGAGGTAATATGATTACTCTTCCTTCTTCTTTATATACATATGTGTTTTTCACATAAATTAATTGATTGATTTAATGAATTTTAGACCAAAATTGGATGAAGTGAAATTTTAAAATGTTTGAAATTTCACCTCACCACCTTCATTCTACTACGTTTGGCTCCACCATTCCTTCAATTGATATCAGAGCCACTTAATTTCTATGTAAAACTATTGTATATGTTGTTTTGGAAGTTTTTGATTTGGTTGAAAATGAGTTGGTGCACAAATGTTGTGTTGTCGAACACGGAATTCGCGCCTGTAAATAAGAAATTACGACCGTGATTGGAAAATAATGACCGTGAATTTGATGTCACGCCCATGAATGAATGGATAAGAACAAATGTTGTTCAGGTCAGTTTACAAAATCGTGACCATAACTAGTATTTCGCGCCCGCGAAACCTGAGTCACGATCACGGTCGTGATTTACTTTATGTCTCCACCCAACTTTAATTTTTTCCAAAATTGTTTTGGATTAATTTTTCAATCAAATAAATTTCTATGACTTAAAATATGATTTTAAGCTATAGAAACATTGTATATGTGATATTCAAAATGGATATTTTGGAAATGTTCCAAAATTTTGAAATGTTCCAGTGATGAACAACATATCTATAAATGCAATTGTTGTATATATATGTTTTGTTGTTGTTTGAGAGGCATGAATGGTTGATCATAGATTTAGAAACTATAATGTATGATTTCTAATGTGGACATGTAATAATTAATTTTATTATTTAATGGAATGTAATTAAATGTTAATTACTTATTTAGGTTATAAATTAATTTCATTGAGCCTATAAGCTCTTTTATTTTTGCAATCTCACCTTGGAATGCCAAAGTTACTAATGTACATATGGAGATATGGAGATGCAATAACAAGAAGAGGTTCAACCCATGAAGATGCCTAGTAGGAGCATAAAGATGCAAAAGTTGTAATTTCATGTTTGTAATTTGCATAACCTAAATCCCATATCCATTCCTTGTGGCTAAGAAGTGGATCCATAGAATCCATGATCATACCTATGTGTATGTTTTCCATTTTATAAAATATATATGTGATATTTGTGAATACGTTTAAAATGGATAATGTGCAAAGTGAGACTAATCATTAAAGCCTGAAAATCTTCCAAAGAAAATATCGAGTCATGGTTCTTCATTGGAACAATAGTTCAAGAGAATTTAAACACTTATGTCATTGGTTATGGATACATAAGGATGACATATTTGGTTTAAATGTTTTCTTGAAGTTATTGTAAAGCATGTAATGTTACAAATATATGATACACTGTATGTCAATAATGACAATGAGTATCTGAGACATATAATGTTCAAATCATTATACTTATTGGTCCAATGGGTTTGACTTGACTAGTGTGAAAAGCCAAAACGACAATGTGTATCTAAGGTTGGAAACACTAGGAACTGGATTAATTGAACCTCATAAAGAGTTGTGATGAACAAGTGTTGTTCACTTGTTAGATATCAAAATTCCAATAACAACAATGCGTATCTGAGGAATTTGTGATAATTTAATAAGAATTCAATCACCTACTAAAAATCCACCCCAACAGGATTTCCGTTTCCTATTTGGAAGTGTAGGATTCGCCAAATTAGTAGGATTACCATTTTGATTAAAGACCAAATCATTATGGTAGCTACTTAATTACATAAGCTATTAATCCTGTTATTTTTTGCATTTTTAATAATATATATTTGATTCTCTTAGGTTCATAGGGCCTAAATCTATGGTCCTTACATATGAGTACATGGTGTATGTATTCAACTTGATTTGTTCTTGGTCTTTTAGAGAAAAGACTACTCCAAAGGAACATATCACGCTAAGTGCAATGGAAACAAAATATTGGATGAGGTTGATGCTATATGGTTGTTTTATAAGTCAAAGGTTGCAAGAAAAACATATGATCATAATAAGACTCTAAGTAATTATGCATCGTCTGCAAGAGTTGTATGATGAACATAAATACACTGCTTAATATGAGAAATTAAGGCAGTTATTTTGTTTGAATATAAAGGAGAAGAAAAGAAAGAAAAAGGAAAGGAAAATAAATTATAAAGGAAGAAAAGAAGAAAGTATTTATTCTTGATCTTCATAACTTTATTTTTTTTTTTTGTCTTCTCCATATTTTTCGTTCTTATTCTTATTCTTGTTATTCAACTAGAGTAAGAAATTAGAGAAAAGAAATCAAAGAAGAAAATGTTTCATCGTTAATTTCTTATTTTTCTATTTTTCTATCTAGTATTCTTTATGAAAGAATATGAATTGTGAGTAGCCTCTTTCATTTCTTATTATTTTTAATTAAATTTAATTTGGAATTATTTTCATGTGATGATTAAATTCATCAAATAACTACAGAATCTAGATGTTTTGATGAATAATAATTTTCAAATATTTTAATTCTTCAAATTCATTCTAAATTTCCATTAGATGGAAAATGCACTTTAAGGTAATAGAAAATTTTCTATTACAAATCCTAAAAGGGAAATTGCAAGGGACAAGGCCATAGATAATGCTATAGTTGACAAAAGAAAATGTTTCTATTGTCAATGTTATGAATATTGGAAAAGTAATTATTCTAATTATTGTGAATACTAAAAGGACAAAGAGAAGGATAAACTTTATGAAGGTAAATCTATCTCTTGTTACTATATTCCACTGATTCATATAGTTCATCTATTGCTATGATTCATGATATAGGTGCTTCTGTGCCATATGCATGATCAGAGTAAGCAATGGAAGCATGGAGTTAGATGAAATGATTTTGAAAAATCTAAGGGGCCAAGTGTTTGTTTCCAAAGAGCTTTTAGAATACTTCATGATGATTTTAAAAATCATATTTTGTATGTCTAGCATGCACTTAATGATGATTTTAAAATCATGTATGTATTTCATACTTAAGCTATGTTATTCTATAACTTCAAGGAATTGTGAATTCTGTTACTAAAAAAATGTTTGCGTGGTTTATTATGGTAATAAACTTAAGAGTATGAATTATATATTTGATGTATTATTATTAATAATAACAAAAAAAAACTCTACGTGCTTTTATGATAATGTCACAAAGAACTCAAATCTAAAATCACCATGATTTCTTAGATTAATTTGTTTAGCTGAAGATAAGACAACATAGTTGGACAACATGTGTCACTACCCATTAGGGTGTGAACTTGTTTCAACTTAGAAGTCTAGTATCTAATGTAAAAACAACTAGATCACCTTTTGTTGGACAAAAGAATAGAAATCAAAGAAGTTTTAAAATTTATACATAAACACCATTTGTGAAATGGTTAGTGGGATTCTTTCCTAATTCATTGTGTTTACCTAAATATATGTGTTGCGCGATTTCTCCAAGTGTACAGGTCGTGCCAAGTAATAGTGTGTGAATAGAATGTCGAATCCACAGGGAAGGGTTGACAAGTACCAAAATTAAGATTACTCTATTATTTAGAAAATTAATTATGAGAATTCATATTTTAAGTTAAAGTAAAATTCAAGTAAATAAATGATGATAATATGAAATAAGATTAAAGGCCTAGGATTTAGAATTCATTAATTGATTACCTATGATTACTTTATATTTTTTAGATTGGATTATTTTTGCTGGAATTAATGATTAGATTTCCCTAAATTATATGATGTTCTCTCTCAAGATACAACATGTGTGCTCATATTAACCTTATGTCTACTCTCGTGATCATAAGCAATTAATACAAACCCATGAAGTTTTATGGAAATCCTTTAATAATCACAAATGAGGATTCTTATCTCTAAGCAATACATTCCCTAGGTCAATTATCCTAATAAAATAATATTGTGTTTCCACTCTCGCTACTTCACACAATATCTTAAATCATGCAATTAATGGCCAGTTAATTACAAGCATTAAGTTCTAAGATAAAAGATTAATTCCAACAATCAACCCAATCAATTAAATATAAATAATCATATGCAAATCAAAAGTTTATATCTAAATCCTAGAAAAATAAATTTAGCTATTCATAATTGAGAAGGAAGAAATAATTAAATTAACAATCAAAATAACAATAAGAAATAATTAAATTAACAATCAAAATAACAAACATAATAACAACAAGAAATAATTAAATTAACAATCAAAATAACAAACATAATAACAACTTAAAATTAAATTCAAGAATAAAGTTTAGGAAAAACTTGTTTTGAGATACAATCTTTAATGAACTCGAGCTCCAAAAACTCATCTTCTTGATCAAAATAACAATAAAAGAAATATACTCTAAGAAAATATATGTAACTCTCTCTACATCTATTTTTTTGCTACTTTGAGTTGTGATTTTGGAGAAGAGAGGTAATGCTTATTTATAGGCAAATTCCATCTTCTTTTTCAACCATATTACATCATTGATTACATTATTATTTTCATGACATCATATCTTGCATCATTAATTTCATGACATCATTGCCTGTATCATTTGTAAAATGACATCATTGTCTGTATCATTTATAAAATGACATCATCACCTGAGTCATGACATTATTGCATCATTGTGACATTATTTTGATCTGCAAAAATAAAATAAACGTATAAAAACATATTGTAATTTATTTATAAATTGTAGAACTATTTATTTCAAAAAATAAGTAATAATATTATTGCATTCTTGAGAATTGAGCTAAAATTTAAATTTAAATAAGTAAAATAGCTCTAAAAATATAGAGTTATCAATATGATATTGACCTATTTGGAAAAAGGTAAACAAAATGAATTGTTCATTTGAATTATTGAAACATTTAAGAAATTTAAGATGAAAAGAAAAATAAATATTAAGGATATTTCATACAAAAAGGGAAAGAGTATCATAACCTTTTGATTTGATCAAAGTGGGGAGAACTCAATTACCAATTTTTGAGGAATTTCCTAAATATAAAATTGGCATATAATCATAATTCTTTTTGGGAAAACCATATGTGATGGTATACTCGAAAGAATAAATTACAACATATATGATATGTTGTAATAGATGATGAACTGTGAAAGTTTTTGTTTATTTTCTTATGGAAATTTACAATTCATAGCTATATATTCTTAAATAGAATTTTCTCCAAAGTCTATCTAATCCTAACTCATATATGATATGATATAGATAGATATCAAAATGCTTATTCATAATTTGAATTGAGATATCTAGTTTATTTGATAAGTTGAAGTTACATAATTGGAAGATAATTCTAATTGAGATAAGGTTTATTGGATATCCTAAAGGTGGTTTAGGATAGTATTTCTATCTTTTGCATAACAAAAAATTGTTAGCAAAGATGTTATTTCTTGATAAAATGTTTATTCAAGAAAGTGACATTTTCATAAAGATATAATGATTGAATGAATGTCATCCAATAATATCCAATAAAATGATCAAAGTAAAATTTGATCAACCCTGTGAAAAGTCTAAAACTAACTAAATATTTTATCCTTATAAGCTGCTAAAGATTTTGTAGAATATCTAATTTTTCTATAAGATATGATTTCTTTGTGTGAATACACAATAGTTGTATATTCATGATGAGGTAAATCATGAGATAGTAAAATATCTAATCTTAAGAAAAATATAATTTACTTTATATGAATGCACAAAAGTTGTAAATTCATAATGAAGCAAATTATGAGATGATTCTATTATAGCTATATGTGATATAGCAATGCATAATGATTATGATTTTGACATATAGATGTCAATACTAGTTTTCTTTCTCTAGACAAGAAAACATAATCATGGAATAAATCTAAAGGCTTAGAGCCTTAAGAAAATTCCAAAGTATGCAAAACCTTAATGAGTTGTATCATTGCAAGATGAGTCATTAATCTGCAAAAGGATGGTGGGAGTATCCTCACTTTCAAGTTTTGTACGTGGATAACACATTAGTTTGTAAAAGTATTAATATATTTGCATTTGTAGAATGGTTTGACCATTACTTTCTTCATTTAGACTTGAGATAAATATTTACATTCTTGTTAATTCATATCTATAGAGATAGATTGAAGAGAATATTAAATATGTTTGTATCAATATTTGGACAAGATGTTGAAAAATTCAACATGCTAATTCCAAAAGTTTTATTTCCTATAATTTCGATATCCACTTTTTGAGAGTTGATTTCCTAGATAACCAAAGAAAGTATGGCATGGATTCCTTATAGCATGACTATAGGAAATCTAAATTATACAAGAGTTGTATAATGAGCTAGACATCGAGAATGTTGTTAGTATGACTAACAGATTCTAATCCTATCTAGGATTAAATTGTTGGAAATATAATCAAAATTATTATAAAATACTTGAAAAGTATTTAAGATTTAATTTTGAGAAATGAAGAATGTTACTACATAAATGATAGAGAGTCTATCATTGGGATTATTGTTATCTATAATGAAGAAATAATTTGCTAGAAAAGTTCTAAGCAAATTGTTATTACAAACTTCATTAAAGAAGCCATATTCGCTACATAGGATGCTGCAAATAAGAAATTATTTTGGATTCAGCAGTTATGAACTATTTTTAAGAGTTTCTCCAGTACATCACGAGTATCTCGCTGCTGTGATGATAATGGAGCCTTAGCTTATGGCAAGCAAACTCGAGTCTCACGCTGAAATCTAGAATGTTTTGAAAGGCAATAATATATTATCAAATCAATTGTTGGAATAGGGTGTTTTAGCCTTGTAGAAAATAGCGTTAACCATTAACTTAGTCAATCCATTAACTAAAGTCAAAAGTTAGTGACAATTAAACTTCATCTTGAGAAGATGAGTTTCTGATATTAAGCATAATGACTCTAGTGCAAGTGGGAAATTAATAGTAGTATGTGCCCTAGGAGCCATATAATAGTTATGTAATAGTAGATATTAATTTCCAATGGCACGATAATATATTCATAATGTGAAAATAATTTTATATTATTGGATATAGTCCTTAAGTATTTGTAAGAGGATCTATTTTCAAGTGTTGAGAATATGGGAGATAGATCGCTCTTGTACAAATATTTTAAATATGTTCATGGTCATAAGATTAATGACTGGGCATCATTAATTCTGGAAGACTATCACTTCTGTTTATTTTCTATAATCAGTATGTGACACAGATGATTATAGAGACAATGAGTCTCATGTTGCTTGACATGTGATGTTGATACAAATATGTGGATATTCATAGGATGAATAGTCAAATTGTGACATTAAATGATAATAATATGGAGTTTTACTACTTGTCAATTATTTATTATCTAGATCATAATAGTGCATATAATCCTTTGACTTGAGGGACACTATATCTCATACATAGTAAGTTAGAATTTATTACTGCTTACATAGACGTACTATTCATGTATGGATATATGGAATATGATTGTTCTAATTTGTTATGTATGGGGGTAAATAATCACCAAGATAGAATTCATTACCTCGAGTAAACGAGGTTAAGATTTTATGTTATCTAGTTTTTCTTGATAACTAAAACTCCTAGCTAGGATAAATAGATTCACTAGAAAGAGTTTCTAGTAGGAATCTAATTTCATCAAGAATTAGAACCGAGATAAGGACATAGAATCAAGGCACCTTAGGGTTTGACATAAATCATTACCCTAGCCGAGATTGGGATCTTTAATGAAGGGTTTCTAGTACATGATAATTATGATTGATGGTCCATGTGACGTTTACAGTTCTCAACTATAAACATTCATTTCTAATTAGGTAGTTGTGACATGGAATACTAGCTGTCCCTCGCAACCTATGGGACTAAGTGTGAAGTGGAGATTTCACATTAGTAGAGAAAAATATTTTCTCATTCCCATTGCTAATTAGACATGAACCTAGAAAGTCATACACCCAATAGTGATCACCTTCCAAATGTAAAAGGTTTACCATAATAATTAATTAAATTTTTTTAATTAATTAATTAGTGATAAAATGATTAAATATGTAATTAAATTTATAATGACCCTAGCATATCCTGATGTTTAATCTATGAAGGTTTCGATTCAATTAAATCTTATTTCGTATATGATACAAATGAGAAAGATTAAATTGAAAATTTATTTGCACTAAATCAAAGACTTAATTTTAACCTTAGTAAAAACCCTTAACACATGAGATGTGGCCTAAGCCCATATATAATATGGTTAAGAGGCAATTTAGGCGGTTAAAGAAAATTCACTAATCATGAGCCCATATGATGGGTTTAGGGGTTAGAGAATTTTCTACTAAGGTTTAAATTGCAATTACATCTTTTGGCTAGTGGGAATGTCCATTTTACCCCTAAAGGATAAAATGGTCATTTCACCATTTGATGAAGCAAAGTCAACTTTGCCTTTCCACCAAATGAAGAGCTAAAAGAGTAATTAAGTCTTTGTAAAGACTTAAGAGTTAAGTCTTGAAGGAAAAGAAGTATAAAAGGGTTTTATGTTAATTTTTCTTAATAAGTTTTTGAACATCATTTTTCTCATTTGAAGCTTAGAGAGAGAAGTTGATAGAGAGAAAGAAAGGGAAGCAAATATTTCGAGAGAAAGAAAGGGAAGCAAATATTTCTTCATTTTTTTTTTTTATCTTCAATTCTCTTCTTTGTTCTTTGTGAAAGAATAATTGCTTGCAAATTAAAAATATGTTTAGTCCAAAACAAACCAAAGAGAAACCTTAATCTTTCTAAATGATTTTTGGGAGAAAACTTGAATCAAATTGGGCAACCAAGAGAGGATTCAAGAACACCAAAGAAATCAAGAGGAGACTTGGAGGTGAGCTAGGTGTGGATGATCTAGAGGCTTCACACTTGGAAAGCTCTTTGATAAAGAAAGACGGAATCTACAAGAGGTAATATGATTACTCTTCCTTCTTCTTTATATCATTTGTGTTTTACATATAAATTAATTGATTGCTTGAATGAATTTTAGACCAAAATTGGGTGAAGTAAAATTTTAAAATGTTTGAAATTTCAGCTTACCACCTTTCTTCTGCTGCGTTTGGCTTCACCATTCCTTCAAAATAATCCCTTGCTTGTTCTTCACTCCACTCCAGCTGGTAGAGTCTACCAAAGTTATATCACGTCCTATAATTTGTAATTCTTTCAAGAAAATATATTTTTCTTATAATTGGCTTATTGTTTCAGTTATTCTTGCATACTTAGAATTTCTAGGATTATCTAGATAGTTTGAGAGGATAAATTCTACTCTAAATTCTTCTTCTCTGATTCTCACCTTTTCACAAGCCTAGGTATGTTCCTAGTGTATTTTTGGATAGTCTCTTCTTTCTTTAATTGAAGAATTTTCCTAGGGATTAATATTTTCCCTTTAAGAATCTCATCCATAAACTAGAGCATGGATCATCATGTTATCTTTCCAAAAGTTGTTGTGGAGGAAAATTAAAATTACTAAAAGTTTTGGAGCCAGAACCTGAATACAAATATCTTTATGAAAACAAAATGAAAGGTTAGTGATCTTTTTTTGAAAATAAATAAAGTTTAGTGATTTGATTGAAAATTATCCATAAATTTAGTGAGTTTTGAGTATATTAACCCGTTAAATATTAGAGCAAAAGATACAGTTCACCTCCATAACTTGTTTTATTGATCATTTTATCATTGGTAGCTGTTTATTTGAATATTAATTTGATTATAACTTTAGCTTTGTAGTTGATGTGTTTTGTGACTTTTTGAACTTGCTTAGATTTCCTTACAATTTTTCATCCATTTTGTTCCCTCTTTGTTCAAATTTGTAAATCTATTGATTATTATGTATTTAAGGCAAAAGAATTAATTATCAGATAAATTATTTACTTACCGCATACAATTTTTTCGAATTCTCAAACTGGTTCAAATTGAGCTGGTTGGAACTTGAATGATTAGTAGTTAGTACAAAGTGGTGAATATGATGCATTCTTTATAGCATACTGATGCAACTTGAATTTCAAAAGGATAGTTATAAAGGTATCACAATCAAAATACAGATTTTTCATCAAATACTATTATCTTATACATCTAAAACTGCATAAATCTACGCCACACAGCTGCATTTGCACCGAGACATGCATTTCTTGCAATCTAAAAGTGTTGGCTTCCACCGTTGCAGTCACAACTATTAATGCATTTGGATCTTGAGTTGCCACCCCACAGACACCGTGCCATGCACCGAAGAATTGGCACACATGATGTGCATCCCTGCGTCATCTGATCAATAATGCAATCTTTACACGCAATCCCTTGCGGCGGGCAGGCCATTATTGTTGGCGAAATTATCATCAACCAAAACAATAACTTTGGCAAAACAGGTAATTTAACCATTTTTTTTTCCCTTCAAACACTAGGTATTAATTAATTTCTATTGCTATTCTTCGAGCATTCACCGCTTTACATTTGTGACTGATCTAAGAGAACTATAGGTGCTATTTTCACATTGTATATGTTGGACCTATTCACGCATGACCTTTTTATCATGTGAGTGAAAATATGAACACAATCCAAGTGTTGTTGGGAAGGTGGCTGATTTTAGTTGCTAAGTTTCATTAAGCCTCATTAATTGGCATTTAATATGTGCTGTACCTCGATTTGAAGAATGCTTCCTCTCTTTAATTTTCTTTTCTTTTCTCATTTTCTCATATTTATTGGGGAAATCCCCAAGTTTAAAGGTGATTTCCGTTTCATTTTGTTTGGCACATATTTTCTTCACAAAATTTAAAGGTGCTTTAAATAGTATACTATTTTTCTTTTTATACCTTTTATTAAATACAATTCTCATATTTTCCTATAAAATTTATGGAGAAAAGTTAAATTAATATGCAAAAATAAAATAAGTATAAAGGATAACAAAAGTGCTAAAAATATAAATAAGATGTACCTTTTGGAACATCCAAAACAGAAAAATGTGCCGAATAAAATTGGACAGAGGGAGTATATTTTAAATTTAGACCTGATTAATGAATAAATCTGCTTACACCTAAGGCTAAAAGTCGATTATATACATATTTTTTATCTATAAATGATACTCTAGTTTTAAAAAAAAATCTATAAATAGTTGACATTAGCTTTGACCAGAAAATTAAGAATTTATATTTTTTTATTATCATATTCTTATTGTGGATACTAATAATATTAATTGTTATAAAATAATTTGATTAATTGTAAATGCACTAAATATTATATTATAAACACAATAATAAATTAAAAAAAAAGAAATATTTTTTTATATTTAAAAAATATGGACTATTTTATGTATAGAGTATGTGTATGTGTGTGTATATATATATCACTAATTATAAGTATAATTTTTATTTTATTAACTGATTGATCTATTTGGAAAAGATGTCGTTAAACCAAATATTAACAACTGTTATAAATATGAGGGAGAATAATAAGAACAAAGAATATAGAGAAGAGAATAGTTTTTCTAGATCTTCTATTCAATAGTATTAAGCCCTTTATATAGAGTACAGAAGAAAAAGAAATAGAAGCTTTTCTAATAAGAAAAATATAATTAATACTAATATGGAAACTAGAATATTCATGTACATGGAAAGATATCAATTAAATCCTATAATATGTTATAACACTCCCCCTTGATGTCTTTTACAAAAAATATATCTCATTAAAACCTTACTAAGAAAAAAAAATCAGTGAAAAAAAATCTTAGTGAAGGAAAAATAGTACATTATTTTTATAGAGATTTGCATCATAACATTATCTCGTTAAAAATATTGCTAGGAAAACCCAATGGGACAAACCTAGGCTAAGGGAAAAAGAGTACAGTGCACTAAAATCTCCCCCTCATGAAAACATGATTTTTATCAAATATCTCTTAGTCGGCGCATGCCAATTTTGTTGAGTAGCTTTTCAAATGTGGTTGTATCTAAATATATTTATGTAATATCCACATATAATAATTTATTTATAGTACTCCCTAAGGATATTACTTGTGCCATGAATATGCTTTGTTAAAAACCTTGCTAGAAAACCCAGTGGGAAAAAATATAGCTAAGGAAAATAGTACATTTCATGCGTTATTTTGTTATTGCATAAATTGCCTCATTAAAACCTTTGTCCAAGAAAATCCTATGGGATAAAAACTTGACTAAGGAAAAAGAATATAATTATATACTAATTTGCTCTCCCTGATGAGGACAGATTTTAACACGGTGTATACTAATCGATAAAACAATGCCGTTTAAAAACCACACTAGGTAGAGACTTAGTACATAAGTCTATTAGGTTGTCACTCATGCAAATTTGGTGGATATCTCTTCTAGAGCTCATATATATATATATATATATATATATATATATATATATATATATATATATATATATATATATATATATATATATATATATATATATATATATATATATATATATATATATATATATATATATATATATATAAGAACTTGAGTGAAGTTTATATGTCTACTTCAATGTACTATTAATATTATGATCATATTTTGATTCATATTTGAAATTGGTCTATATGCAAATATTGGCGTGCTTGAGGAAAAAGATTTATCCATGTAAAAATTGCTTAAATATCTTTTTCACATAAGTATATTGGTATAATAGGACTCTTTAATAATCGGTCTGCAGACCGATATAAAATTTAATTTCCTTTAAATTTTTCATCTCAAACTCACTTTTCAAATAGGTACATAATTATTTGAGTTCACTATAAGTCACATTGATATTTAAATCAACTTATACTGCAATAATAACATATACCATTCTATAGTCTTTTATAAATACAAATGGACATAGTGTGTTATTCACATATCTTTCTTTCAATAAGAATTTACTCAAATAATCATACCACATGTTCATATTACTTTAATCCATACATGGATGTTTGCAATTTGATGAAATATATTTCACATGTTTAATATGTATTTATTTACAATATCTTTAGTCCTTCTGGGGCTCTTATATAAATATCACTTTCGTAAGGCATATATCAAGCCTTTCTTTAACTGCCATACTAATTAAGTATCGGAACATGATCATTTCCATAATAAGAGAATTAGTTTTCTCATAGTTAATGATAGAGTGAGTCTAGCACTGCTCTAATTACCTCTTTTCATGATAATCAATCACGTTTATGCTAATAATCAGTTATACTTGTAGATTCTGGATCCATATTTTCTCTTAAAACAGTAAGAGCTACTGTTGAGGCAAATTCATCGTTGACAATAATTGAATTTCTATCAACTCTTTCTCTTATATCACAAAAATAATTGAGATCTCATAGTTTTCATTTATATGATCATCAACTCTAAAAACCATATCTGGAGGATCTAATTGTTCCGTTGTCTCAGTATGTATCTCATAATTGGCTATAGCTCTTTGACTGAGATCTTTCTCTTCAGGAGGTTTTATGAGTGATGCTGCTTTTCTTTTTTGCAAATTTTCATCTTTAGTTCTAATTTATTATCCACACTTATGACGTGTAGTGAAATTGATTGATTTTCTATTTGCAATTGGAACCACAACCCTTGCTAGGTATTACCAGCTGTAAAATGAGATTTTGTCGCTATTTTAGCATCTATAAATGCATTTGGTAGTTAAGTTGCAATTTGTTGCAACTGTATTATTTTGTGAACTTCTGGTTCACTCTAACTTGTACATAGATCAAAATTATTTAAAGAGTTTTCCTTCTAATAAATTTCTCGACATTCTTTAGCACTGCAGGTGCTTTTCCTCCCTCTAATGTAGAAAAATGTGCCTTACTAAAATAAATTCTTAGTTTCTTTTATGGACCCATTATCACACATTGAGATAGTGATATTAATATATTCATAGCACAACTAAAAATTTGCAGCTTATGTCCTTGTACAAGTTTCAAAAGAGAGTATGCATGATATACATAATGATATTTATGCTAAACTTTCAAGGTTTAATTATTGAACTATAAGTCCAATACTTGAATTGTAGGTTCCATGCAATATATTGTGCATATATATAGGGGATAAAACAATAATTAAATAACTCATTATAATGCACAACTTATAAAATCCTTATAAATTACTCCTTTAAGGAGTTTACATAAAATCACCAATATTGAGTTTTGTCCTCAATATGAGTTGTTACTCTTTCAGAGTTCTCATGATCTACCAAATAATTTATAGCATTCACTTTAGAGAATGTAGTAGTACTAGTAGGCATTGTTTGATAATTTCTAATTAGCAATTATTCTTTCAGAATTCTCATGATCTACCAAATGATTTATAGCATTCACTTTAGGAAATGCAGTTGTACTAGTGGGTATTGTTTGATAATTTCTCATTAGCAATTATTTTTGCAACCACTAGAAGACAAACAATATTTGTAAATTTTCACTTTTTATATTGCCACTACAGGAGCATGTAACTTTATTACCACACAATTTCAGCTGTGAAGTAATTTTAAACATGGTTGAATTATATTCTAAAATAGACTTCAAGTCTTACAGGCATAGATTTAGCCAATCATATTGAGCTTGTGGTAGTACCACATCTTTTCAACTGATCATATCAATCTTTAAATATCTTCTAGATAATACAAAAATCTTAAATAGTGAGATATTCATCTATTAGACCCCTTTTACATATAATATAAATATGATTAAAGTCTTTGTGTTGGAAATAAAATAAAAATATTAAATTGATTTTCTTTAAAATCGAGAACTCAATCGATTTTGAGAAAAATGAAAAAATTTGAATTAATTTCATGTAAAAACTCCCATAATCAATCTAACCATTTAAAATAAATTCATATTTATAATGAAGTAATAAATTTTCAATTATTTCAAATTTCATATTGAAACCAAACACATAAACAATATGAATTTTATTCTCAAAAGTCAAAATAAGGCAATTACTATAAAATTTATTTGCATCAAGCCAAGTTGAGGAAAAATTAGCCATTAATTATAAGGCACAACAATCTTTATAGTAGAATTCTCGTTAAAAATAAAAAAAAAAATAGTATACAATGACATAAGCAAATTATACTTGCTAATCAGAGAAACCAATATATATATATATACAACATATTTATCATGGTATATTTATAATTCCACTAAGGGATTTAGGACATAGATATCATGAGTATAAGTGAAAATCTCTCTTGAGTAAACTTGAGCTAATTATCAATTTCATGGATTTTTGGATCTCTAAATGTATTAATTGGTCAAAAATTAATGAATTACATAGGTTCAGGTCTTCAAAATACAGAGTGTATACTATAACTATTATATACTCCTAGTATAAGTAGAGTTTACTATATAATATATAAACTAAATTTTTCATAAGCAATCATCTCAATCATGCTCAAAAAAATACAAAAGAAAAAAACAATTTTTCTATTTATATGTTATATATATAATACTATTCATTTATTAAAATAAAATCATAAAGAGTATATATATAATAGATTAACCAAAATATTTTAAATATCCGTTGTAATTTATAACCTATTGAAATTATTAAAGGAAAATAAAATATGGCAAACAAGAAGTTCACCATACAAAGATTAACTAGAGTACCAAACCTATCAAACGGTTCTCGGACAAATGAAAAATCTTTAGCAGCATTAAATTTTCAATACGCGAAGGAGTGATACCAATTAATCCAAATCTTGTTAGGCTTAATTTCATATTCAAAAAAATCAAAATTAATGGGCAATATGTCATATTGGTTTGCTGCTCTCAATTTCACATCAATAAATTGTACTACCACGACGACACGGCATTGGAATCCTATAAGATAAATAATTAATTAAGACTAATTTAAAAATTTCAGCATCTAGTATCCATAATAAATTATTCTTACTCATGATATCGAGGGCCATCAATTAACATTGTCTAATATAAGATCATAATAGAATCAGTCTTTTAAAAACCTGTAGATAATGCATTTAGTTTTTCAGGAACATTAAATAATTCTTTAATGAATTTATATTTGTTTATTTTGATTAGTTTTTCAGGAACTATATAAAATATTAATTCTTTAGGAACTATAAAAAAAATCAATTTTTCAGGAACTGCAAAGAATACCAGTTTTTTAGGAACTGCAGAGAATACCAGTTCTTCAGGAACTGTAATTATTATTAGTTTTTCAGGAACTCATAGCTTAGTTATTTATTTAATTAGTTTTTTAGGAACTATAAATAATACTAGTTCTTCAGGAACTAGAATTTAAAATATAATACTAGTTCTTTAGGAACTCATAGCTTACTTATTTATTTAATTAGTTCTTCAGGAACTAGTATTTAAAATATAATGCTAGTTCTTCAGAAACTAAAATTTAAAATATAATGCTAGTTCTTCAGGAACTAGAATTTAAAATATAGTGCTAGTTTTTCAGGAATTAAATTTTAATTGATTAATCATTAAATAGTATATCAAATCTTTATAAATCTTAAAAAAAACGATTTGAGGTAATTGATTTTAAGGGAGAAAAAAAATGATTTCTTTAAATTAATTACCCCAATATGTTCAAACGATTTCTTAAAAAAAAACGATTTAGTTTTTTTTTTCTTAAAAAAAATGTATTTGATACATAAATATTAATAATAATAGTAATTAATTAGACAAAAATTGTTTACCATAAATTTTAAATTTTATTTCTTCAAATTTTTCGCTTTAACTGGGTTGTAGCAAACTACAAGCTATCTAAAATTATGAACAATATTATAAAACGATTCGTGCTGATAATGTGTTATAAATATAATGGAGAATAACAAGAACAAAGAATATAGAGAAGAGAATAGTTTTTCTAGATCTTCTATTTAATAGTACTAAACCCTTTATATAGAGTACATAAGAGAAATAAATAGGAAGCTTTTTTTAATAAGGAAAATACAATCAATACTAATATGAAAACTAGAATATTCATGTACATAGAAAGACATCAATCAAATCTTATAATATATTATAATAACAACAATTTTTTTAAATATTTTAGAGTCATTTTAAGAACTCAAAAATTGTGAATTCAATTTAATTAGAGTTAAGGAAAAAAAAAAACACTGGCCATGGCCATAAAGGGTATAAACAGGAGAAATTCTTAAATAGATTGAGTTTATCATGTCACTTATAAATTAAATCAATAGAAATATGACACGTTAATTAATGATACTAAATTACCCATAAATTATAATATCATTAATTGATTTGGTTTATTTTTATTGAATTAATTTACGATTAATTTAATATCATTAATTAATGTCATATTTTTATTAATTTAATTTATGAGTAACGTACTATATTGAATCTATCTAAGAATTTATTGTATAAATAAAAACATCTTTGAAGATAAGCCAATCACTAGAGGCCATATTGTCAAAGGAAAGCATCAAATGATGGCTATTCCTTATTGATTATATTTGATATTTTGAAATTTGAAGTTTTCATTCTCATTTATGAGATTATCCTTTATTTTCTTTTTTCCTTAGAAATAGGAGGTTCTACTATTGCATAATATTTCTTTTAAGATATCAACATGAAAATTATTTGATTTTCAAATCAATTTTATAAATAAAAATTTAGTATTTAATTTTTTCTGTTTTAAATTTAGAATTGAAAAAAAACTATAATTAATCTTTTTTTTTTTTGCCAGAAAAAACTATAATTAATTTTACAGGTCGATTCCATAAAATCTAAGATTTTTTTTCGGTATGAATGAATTTGTTGGGTATAAAATCATTTGCACAAATTATTTTTTTTAAAAGTCTAAATTTTTAATTTTATAAATTAGTTAATCTTTCAAATCAAATCAAATCAAAATTATTAGAATTTGCAAATGAATAATAAATTAAAAAAAGGATATACTAACTAATAAACCTATCAATTTAAATTGATTAAAAAGAATACAAATTGATAAAATTAAAAGTTCGAAATACATTTCTCATTTAAAATATGAGATTTCAAATATGAGAATTCAATTATTATTTTTGTATATCTTATTTGTAAATTAAATGAATGTTATGATTATCTATATTATATTTAAATGTTTGTAAGGAGATAAAAAAAAATTTACTTAAATATTTTCACTAAGTTTTTTCTAATTGTGCATTTATAATGAATTAATTTGGTCATTTATTAATTGAATAATATAATTATCAAATTATATTTAATTTATTTAAATAAAGGAAAGAATAAACTCAATTAAAATAAAAAAGAATAAAATAATTATTATTTAATATATAATTAATTATATTTAATATAAATAAGAAAGAATAATTCAATTAAAATAAAAAAAGGATAACATAATTATTATTTAATACATATTTAATTTAATTTAAATATAAAAAATTATTATAGTTTCAAGTATTTATTATTTAATTAACAAAAAAAGCTAGGAATCACATGTATCTAAATGCAATGCAAAATGTGAAATTGAAAGAACTCTTATGTATATCAAATATAATAAGTGTAAATTTATAAATAAATATTATACCATTTTATGAAATTTATCAAATAATGTTACACTCTGACTTCGATGATTTGAAGGTTTTTGGAAAAAGGATAAGTTTAAAATTAATATACACCCATAGAATCAAATTATAACAATGAAATTTTTTGGATTAAATAAATAATGTATTCAATACCATGCACATATTCTATCACATATTAAACCAAAATATTTTATTTATTATGTAATTCCATTAAGTCTTAATTAAATAAAAAGTAAAATTACTGTCTAAGTCCATCCATACTACAGAGTGTCCAATAACAAGCACTATAAAACAATTTAAATTTTTACATAAAAAATAACTTCATGTGGAGGAAAGAAAAACAAGAAGCTCAATCATCTCTACTTCTCACCTATTCTACTCTAACATCGGAAAAAACACAATGAAGATAGACAAGCCTTCAAATCAATGAGTTATAAATTAAACCTATATATATATGTGAGTGTGTGTGTGTGTATACAGATGTATATGTATATGTATGTATATAAAAACATATGTATATATATATATATATACACACACACGTGTGTGTATATATATGAATATGGATAAACATATATAAGTTTATAAATATACACATACACACACGTCTATATGTATACATAAATACACACACATACACGCACACACAAACACACACACACACACACACACACACACACACACACACATACATACATATGTGTGTGTGTGTGTGTGGATACATATATGTGTATATACATACACATAAATATGTGTATATACAGACACACACACACACACACACACACACATACACATATATATATACACAGATATATATACACACACACACACATATATATATATACATATATATATACACATATACATACACACACACACAGATATATATATATGTGTGTGTGTGTGTGTGTGTGTGTGTGCATGTGTGTGTGTGTCTGCATGTACACACACACATACACACACACATATATATGTGTGTGTGTGTGTGTGTGTATATGATAAGTGTTTAATTAACTACATTTTACCCCTTGTTCTTATGTACTTTATCCTTAAATTGAGTTTGATTTGTTTCTTTAGTGCCTTTCCAGAGTTCTTTTATGTTTTTAGGGGCCATGGATCAATTTATGAAGAAGCTACGAAGCCAACGAGCGAAAATGGAAGAAAACGGGCAAAGGATTAAAGCTTATCTCTGTGACACAGCCAGTGACACGGCCGTGTCCCTGCCCGTGTCATTTAGTGCCAATTCCAATATTTTCAGTAGCTTCACACGGCTTGAGACACGGTCGTGGTGCGCAGCCATAGCGTTGACACGTCTAGAGACACGGCCGTGTCACTGGTCATGTCCTGAACCCAGAATCATGCCTACATAAAGAAACTGATGTAGAAAACCAGAGGAGGGCTGCCACAAAGGAAGAAAATGAAGATTTAAAGGTTGGCTAAGCCCTAAAGTCATGGGAGAGGCTTGAAGGCTAGAGATATTGATGATTTAATCGAATCAAAGACCAAGATCCAAGTGGATGTGGAAGATTAAAGAGAAGATTTCAAAAAAAAATCTTCAAGATCTGTTTGAGATTTTTTTCTCCTTTATTTTCTGCATCTTTGTTCTTTAATTTTAATATTAACTAATTCTATTTGTAATGAACCCTAGTTTTGATTGTATAGATTGAAGGATTTAAACTTTAATTAATTCATTTTTAGTTGTTTTATTTTCATAATAAATCTTATTATTCCAATTTGCAATTATGATGTGGGTCAAATTTATTACCCTAGTCTCTAAGACTAAGTACAGAGTGAGTAGGGTGTCAAACTCTAGGGAATTTGGAGCAATTTTATATTAACCAGGTAATTACTAAGATGGATAGGTAGACAACAAACAAAAGATATTAATTTATTCTATCTAATCTAAAATACTAAAGTTTTATTATTACTTTAATTAATAACAACAATAATGAATAATAGAATTACAATTCAAAATTAATTTCGAACTATAAAAGTTAACAACATATAAACATATGCAATGATTGGAGAATATGACCATCAGTCCTTAAAAGCAACTCTCGTTGTCAATTAAGGGTATTTTCATTTAGAGTCTACAAGCACTCTCATGACATTGTAGAGAGAAACAAAAACTATTAAGTTTCATGCCAATTCTTTAAGCCCTCAAAGTGGATTTCTTGTCTCCAGGTACTTTCCTATCTTTCAAGTAATTTCAATTGCA
>CANTUT010000850.1:242500-307500 GCA_947687605.1 Reutealis trisperma | reverse complement strand
TGAGGCTCCATTCAGTGGAGGCCAGCGAAAGTTTAGATTGCATTGGAAAGATTGTCGAACGCCCTATTTCCTCATGCTGTGTGTGACCTTCCAATCATCGGAAGGCGGTGGTTTGGTAGATAAAACTTTTGGTTCTCACTCTCTCTCAATGTTTTTTCTAATATTTTAGAGTCATTTTAAGAACTCAAAGATTGTGATTGTGAATTCAATTTAATTAGAGTTAAGGGGGGAAAAAACACGCGCCATAAATTGCACAAATAGAAGCATCTTTGAAGATAAGCCTATCACTAGAGGCCATATTGTCAAAGGAAAGCATCAAATGATGGCCATTCCTAATCAATTATATTTGATATTTTGAAATTTGAAGTTTTCATTCTAATTTATTAGATTATCCTTTATTTTCCTTTTTCCTTAGAAGTAGGTTGTTATACTATTGCATAATTATTTTTTAATAGATCACCGTGAAAAGTATTTGATTTTTAAATCAATTTTATAAATAGAATTTTAGTATTTAATCTATTCCGTTTTAAATTTAGAATTGAAAAGACCTATAATTAATCTTTCAGGTAAAATCTAAGATTTTTTTGTATAAATGAATTTGTATGGTATAAAAATCATATTTAGTTTGCACAAAATTTTTTTTAAAAGTCTAAATTTTTAATTTTATAAAACTAATAATTCTTTCAAATCAAATCAAAGTTACAAATGAACCTATGAATTTGCAAATGAATAATAAATTAAAAAAAGGATATACTAACTAATAAACCTATGAATTTAAAGTGATTAAAAAGTTCAAAATAGATTCTACATTTAGAGTACATTTGGTAGGACGTAATGTAATATAATCAAATAAATTTTTAATATAAATTTATATTAAAAATTTATTTGATTATATTACATTATATCTCATTATAATATACCAAACGCACCCTTAAAATATGAAAATTCACTTATTGTTTTGGTATAACTCATTTGTAAATTAAATGAATGTTATACTTATCTATACTATATATAAATGTGTGTAAGGGATAAAAAAATTTACTTAAGCGCTTTCACAAAAAAATTTACTTAAGCGCTTTCACTAAGTTTTTTCTAATTATGCATTTATGATGGATTAATCTGGTCATTTCATAATTAAATAATATAATTATCCAATTATATTTAATTTATTTAAATAAGAAAAGAATAAATTCAATTAGAATAAGAAAAGAATAAAATAATTATTATTTATTGTGTAATTAATTATATTTAATTATAGGCCAATAATAATTCAATTCGAATGAGACACAATAATTTCTAATTCATAAGCTGTGAACCCTCAATTTTTTATCATTCTCATCCAAATGCAGCTTTAGCACTTGCTGAGTTCAACACGTTACGTGGAGCTGTTACGGTGGTCCCACTAATCGGTTAGTGGGCGGGTTGCCCCTGAAAGAAAATTTTTTAGCCTTCAATTACATTATTACTGGACATTAAAATTTCCTAAACTCTATACCAACCAATCTCTAAAAAAAAAACAAAAAAAAAAGTGCTACATTAGTTGCGCCAAAGCATTCAGTGGCGCCACCAGTTGTCTAGGGGGCGCGCTACCCAGAACACCGACTACATTGCTAAGAGGCCCAGTGGCGTGGTCCCTACTACCCTTTTTGCAGTTCCCACAATGCCCTCAATATGATTTTTCAGTATTTTTCCAGCCTTACCCTTTTAGTCTTTTCACTTTTCCACTTTCCAAACTACTCTCACCTATTTTTCCTATAAATACCTCCCTCTACTTCTCATTTCTACACACCTCTTGAATTAGTATTGATTGTTATCTACTAATTTCTCTTTTTTTCTCTCCCCAACCACTCTATAATTAATTAATTAATCTTTTTAATTAATTAATTATCTCACCCTAGCCAAGTTAATTAATCTTTTTAATTAACTAAAACTCTTTTTTTAAATTAAATTAATTATTCAATTAATTAATTAATTAATCTTTTTAATTAATTAATTAATCACATTTTTCCAAAATCAAATTAATCCTTTTTTACAATCCATCTTTCTTCCAAATTAATTAATTAATCCATCTATCCTTTTCATCATATTAATTAGTTAATTAGTCTTTTTAATTAATTAATTAATCTCCCAATCAATCCAATCATCCGGTGTCGATAAAACGAAATTTCGGTCCGGTAAAACTCTTTGCCTACCAAAAGCAAAGGTATCAACCTTTTTCCTTATTCTCAACACACCTAAACCAAAATCAATCTGATCAACTCCTAAACCCCTCCACTTAATCATGGAATGAACTACGTGGGTTTTGATCCCATTCAATGGGGTAATAGCACATTTAGAATCTAAATCCAAATCTCTATCAATCTCTTTTTCCCTTTTTAATTTATGGATATTTTATTTTAATTTTCTCCTTGCACTCATTTCATATTTAGGCATCTTATTTACAATTATCATCTTATAATATTTTTCATTCATGAAATCAATTTTTGAAAGTCAAATTAAACTTAAGAGTCAAATTTTGATTATTTAAAATCAAAAACCTAGTCCATGATCTTAATATAGTTCGAGACTAGTGATTTTGTCCATGAGCAAATTAAAGTAAAAAATTAATAAATTGGAGTCAAATTGGATTTTTCATTAATTTTTTCATTTAAAAATAAATTAGGGTGGCGACTCATAAAATCATTTTCAAAATCAATAAATCTGAACTTGAGCATTCCATCGTGAAGTCAAATGAGCATCCCTATTCCCTCTAGAGGATCGGGCCGGTGTTCGAGTGAGGCCTCACAGCTGGCGACTCCACTGGAGACTAGTTGCCACCTTTTTAAAAAATAAAAAGGAAAATAAGAGGATTACTATTTGGTTAAGGAAAAATTTTTCCAAAATAATCTCCTTTTGGCTCATTAAGTATAATTTGACTTTCATGTATCACTTTGCATAATAAGGGCTCCTTGCCTAGCCTTAGCTTTAGGAAAACTCTTGGATGGTGAGTAGCACTGGCTCGACAACTCTCTTTCAGTATGTTGGGAGATAGTGAAAGCATTCCACCCCACGACGAATCCCCAATCATTTCGATAGTGTAACGAGCAATCAGTAATATTAGACCCATGCGAGGCTCCTTGCCTCATATGTGATTAGGTATATCAATGCTCTAGTGGAACAGGGACCCTTAATCAAACCACCATTCACCCTTGTGCATGTAGGCTTTGCCTTAGTTTCTATATACCATAATAATCGATACTCTTGCATGTTCATGAAACCTTTTTTAGCACGCATCATGTCATGATCATGCATACATAACATGGAAAACTCGACAAAGTAAAACATGTTAAAGACCTAAACCGGTGGTCCGTTAACCCAAAATACCTCACACACTCATCCTGTCA
The DNA here is from genome assembly GCA_947687605.1 of Reutealis trisperma. Taxonomy (NCBI): domain Eukaryota; kingdom Viridiplantae; phylum Streptophyta; class Magnoliopsida; order Malpighiales; family Euphorbiaceae; genus Reutealis; species Reutealis trisperma. Next base: position 304,117 of record CANTUT010000850.1, on the reverse strand, counting down.
ACATATAAACCCAGTGACTAACCATGTGGAAGGACTCCTTTTCTCACACCTTCACATTCATGCCATTTTGTATTCTAACCCTTTTTTTTTTTTTTGTCTGATTTCTATTTAAAGGTACCAATGGCCAACACCTTCAACTTTGACTAAGACCCCATGAGTACTTTCTTCACCAGCCTCCTTAAGAAACAAGAGGAAACTTTTTAAACTGCACTCACCACCGCTCTTTAAACCTAAGTTGAAACTTTCACCAATGCTCTCAATGCCCAGTTTGCCACCTTTACTAATACCCTCAACTCTTAACATTAGTCCATTATTACTAAGTCAAGAAAATAACCAATGCCACTGTTGCTCTCTCTCCTACTTGTGTTGAGCCTACATCTACCCAAGTCGAAACTAGCCATGCCCCCACTCCTACTCCCCCTATTATCAATCTCACCAATAAAGGGAAAGCACTTGAAACTCTAACCTTTCCTGTCATGGACTTGAACACAACCACTTCCTCTCCCACTATGAATCCTTTTCAAAGTGGAGATTTTTCTAGCTTTCCTGAAGATAAGAAATTAATGGAGAAAATTGAGGCCATGGAGAGAACACTCAAGAACATCAAAAAGTATGAAGACATGATAGATGTCAACTCCTTAGCTCTCTTCCCAAATGCATGGGTTCCTCCTAAATTTAAGATGCCAGTTATGGATAAGTTTAATGGCACCACATGCCCCAAAAATCACCTTGAGATAAATGTGGGCGCCATAAGACCCTTTGGTGTGGATGACGAGCTCCTTGCTCAATTATTCCAACAATCTTTAACCGGAGTAGCTGTCAAGTGGTTACTAGATCTTGACCAAAATCACAAGAAAACTTGGGATGATATTTGCAATACTTTTGTCAAGCAATACCACTATAACATCGAGGTGGATGTCACTTGTCGAGATTTAGAAACCACCAAACAAGGGCCAAGAGAATCATTCACCGCGTTCCTTACAAGGTGGAGGACAAAAGTTGCACAAATGATGAACCATCCATCTGAAGTAGAGCAAATTGATATCATCATCAAAAACTTCCTCCTCTAATATCAGGCTCATCTGCAAACTCAATACCTCCCCAGTTTAAAAGCTCTCATTGCCACTGCAACCAAGATTGAGGATTTGATTCAATTAGGATGAATCAAGGATGGATCCTCTATGTATCACAAGAACACTAACTACACCACTAATACCACCCAAAGGGAGGGGGAGGTAAATATTGTGTCTTATCACCAGTCGATGAACTAAAAAACAAGGAAGACTTTCTCTAAGCTAGGTATGCCCCTTAGCATCATTTACAAGAAAGCCTTAGAGGCTAATCTGGTTAAGCCTTTAGACCCATGAACTCCTCTAAACTCCTTGCCCAAGGGTTATAATGCTAATGAGCACTGCAACTATCATCAAGAGCCGGGGCACAAAACTGATGCATGCAAAGCTCTGAAACACAAAATTCAAGACCTCATTGATAGCGGAGACATTATTGCTCCTAGATACAAAGTCTAGCACCATCATCAATCTTTTTCTAAATCACCAAGTTCACCCGACCATCTCAGGCTTAACCCAATAGCCAGTATTTTGAGAAGAATGCCAATGCTACTATGGCCCTATTTAAGTCTTTCGAGCCTATTGAGTCTATGTCTAAGTCTGAGTCCATGTCTAAGTCTTTTGAGTTGATTTTCTATTAAATTTTTCTTAAAATTTGAGTCTATCAGGTCTTGCCCTTCTAAGTCTATACTTTGCCTTCTAGGCTTATCCTTCAATGTACTCATGATGAGACTTTCATCAGTAAAAAAGTTTAAACTTTCTAATTTGCTTTAATTTTGATGAAAAAAGAAAAAGGATTAATCAATTATGGCACAAAAAAAATCCAAAATCCCATACATAGCATTTGTATGGCGGTAGTGGAAAACTCATGGACTTTTCTATACAAGATAAGATAGGGATTATCCATGCATCACAGTTCATAAGATCCCTACCTATATGCACAAGAAACTTGTCAAAAGAAAAGCCATCATAACTAGTTGGATGCCCGTCGAGGAAAAGAGAATTGATGCTCTGTACAAAATTCAAGGTTATGAATGGATACTAGCCGAGCACTTCAACTAGAAGGTGAGAAACAAATGTTTTCAAGAAGGAAATCCAATTCTAGGAGAAATCCAAGCCTTTATTCATGATTCAAGTGGAAGTTCAAACTGAACTGGACTAGACAATACAAGCTCAAGAGGATCCTATTCAACAAAGGCACCATCTTCACAGATGTGGACAAAAGCGAATTCTTCCATCCTGACAACTTGGATTAGCTAAAATGATACATCATCTGAAAATGACATTTGCATTTCATTTCTATTTCTCATGCATATATAATTAGAACTATGTGGACCTGATTCTCCCTAAAAAATGAGAAAATTAATGACAGAAAAGTGGTGTAAGGGATACGCAGGCAGCCGGATTTGGGTGCAGTCTAAATCATAATACAAAATATTTTGTTTGCATTGCATTCTCATTTTCTTTATGCCTAGTACATCATTCACTTAATTCTTTTACCTATACCAAAAGAAAAAAAAAAAGAGAAAAAGAAAAAGAAGAATGCTCGCTAAGCTAAAAATCTGAAATGGCAGCTTAGGTAGAAATTACAGCAAAAATAAAAGACATCTCATTTAATGATGATCAAATCTTGCAAAATACAAACCTATCATAAAGGATAGCCCTTTTAATGTCATTTATACTTTGTCTTGTTTTGTGTAGTCCTATCAACCTATAATTATTTAAAAAAAAAAGGTCATGTCTGAAGTAATGGTCTAGTCAGTCCTCCTCTACCTCCAGAGATGCAAATCTCTTATGTCCTCGCTAGAGTCAAAGTCTATCACAATATCCTTTTTTTGATCACTGCTTTAACATGTGGTGTCGCACTTCTAATAGATCCCCAAGTCTTCTTCAAAGAATGAGTCACCCCTTTTGTTTGGGCTGTAGTCCTCTTGCTAGCAATGGCTCCTCATACAATTTCTCCTTCCTCAGCTGCTTCATCCTCAATTCCTCTCAGTAGGGCAGCCTGGTACTCTTTCTCAATTAGCTAAACCACCTTTATCAACCACCTGTCATACCTCTTTATAATCCTAAGTGAAATCCCAAAGTAAACAGTATGATAACTCTTTAGCCAGCCACCACCTAATAGCTCTGGCAATGGGAGCCATCATTTGCATAGACTCCAAGAAAGAAAAATTAGGCACCCTGAGTCTACCTCATCTGCCTTAAAACCCTTATCCCTTAGTGGAAAGTCATTCAAACCAAGCTCAACAAGTAAATCACTTGACACTCATGGCCCCCAATCATGAGAGATCTAATCCTTTACCATTGGCAGTGCTAAAAATGTCCTCCGGGGGCAAGCTGCAAGCAACCATCTTATCCGACCTCTGATTGAGTTTTAGTAAGGCATGTGTGAATTGAAAAGCAGGGGCCACCACCAAAAAATGATCCATCAGCCACACTTTCAAAATAACTCAAAACCTGAAACAAACACCTATAAAACCCACCCAACAAAAAGGGATAAGAATAGATAAAATTTTCTCACTTGGTAAATAACTGACAAGATAGTTCGTCTCTCATCAGTGTCTCCACCAGCATGGCCCTAACAGACCCATATCTAACTAATAGAAAACTAAAGCCCTCATCTTGAGTCTTTGCCCACTCATATTTCCCTAGTCACTAGGATAGTGGAACTTCTTAGTCACAGCTGTCAAATTCACTTGACCATCACTAACCACCATCTGGTCTATAACATCTTAAGGCAAGTCTAAAACTCTCAAAAAATATAGAAAATGCCAAACTCCTAAAGAATGGATATAGCTCTTTCTCAGTAGCACTAAAATAGAAATCCCAGGCCACCATATTCCAAAATCTGAAGCAAGCCCTCAGAAAAATCTCAATCTCCTCGTAATGCCACCATGGCAACTATTCCAAACTAACCCAAGCTAAGTTCATCAATCCTATTGAGTTTTTTAGTCCATAAATACATAGCTCCATAAAAACAAAAGTCAAATAAAAATTGCATTCACAAAGCAAATGAATGAATCCACCCTCATGCATTCATACAATCATCCAATATAGGTATCATCATAAATCATGCATGGCATAGAAGTCGAATAAAAGGTCTACGAATTCTAAAATATGTATGCATCATCTATGCACCAGCATCTATGCAATCATCTGCCATTATGCACCATCATGTATAAGCCGAACCAATAGCCTCACTAGCCTCTCCTAAAGCTAACTAGTACTTCCTCAAAGCTAACTGATACCTCTTAAAGCTGACTAATACCTCTTTGAAGCTAAATGATACCTTTCTAGATATAATCAATAAAGCGTGACTTCCAGAGTCCCTTTACTCCCAGAAAAGTTCTTTTAAGCCTTCCAAAAGACCCAACTCCTCACATTCAGAAGCCTAAGTTTCTTTGGCACAACCAAAATCTTGTCAGAATCTCTTGAGCTGACTTATTATAAGCCGAGGCTCTCTCTTCACTAATATCTTATTAGAATCTGTTGAGCTGACTCATCAAAGGCCAAGGCTCTTCTCTTATCAAAAGCTTTTCAAAATCTCTCGAGTTGACTTGCCATAAGTCGAGGCTCTCCCTTTACCAAAATCTTGTCAGAATCTCTTGAGCCAACTTGCCATAGGTCGAGGCTCTCCTTTCACTAAAATATCTTGTCCAACATTCTCTTCCACCCATAAATGTCTAGAAACAATCTCCTAAACATCAATGTGGTTCCTTTTTCCATCTCTTTTGTTCGAATCCATTAATTTCACCCATAAATGTCTAAAAATGATCACCTAGACATCTATATGGTTTCACTTTTCACATTTTTTACCTAAATCATCTTTACCTCTAGCATCAATTCCAAACAAATAGCCTTGATTGAGATTTACCCAAATCTTCTTTACCTCTAGCATTAAGGCCGGACAAATAGTCTTGATTGAGATTTACCCAAATCTTCTTTACCTCTAGTATTAAGGCCGGACAAATAGCCTTGATTGAGATTTACCTAAATCATCTTTACCTCTAGCATTAAGGCCAAACAGATAGCCTTGATTGAGACTACCCAAATCTTCTTTACCTCGAGCATTAAGGCCATATAGATAGCCTTGATTAAGATTTACCCAAATCTTCTTTACCTCCAGCATTAAGGTCGGACAAATAGCCTTAATTGAGATTTACCCAAATCTTCTTTACCTCCAGCATTAAAGCAAGACAGATAGCTTTGATTGAAATTTACCCAAATCTTCTTTACCTCTAGCATTAAGGTCAAACAGATAGTCTTGATTGAGATTTACCCAAATCTTCTTTACCTTCAGTATTAAAGCTGGACAGATAGTCTTGATTGAGATTTACCCAAATCTTCTTTACCTTCAGCATTAAGGCAGGACAAATAGCTTTGATCGAGATTTACCCAAATCTTCTTTACCTCCAATATTAAGGCCGGACAGATAGACTTGATTGAAATTTACCAAAACTTCTTTCTCTCCAATATTAAGGCCGGACATATAGCCTTGATTGAAATTCATCAAATCTTCTTTGTCCTCTAACATTAAGGCCAGATAGATAGCTTTGATCGAAATTCACCAAACCTTCTTTATCTCTAATATTAAGGCCGAATAGATAGCCTTAATTGAAATTTACCAAACCTTATTTGTCCTCTAACATTAAGTTCAGACAAATAGCCTTGATTAAAATTCACCAAACCTTTTTTATCTCTAACATTAAAGCCAGACATATAGCCTTAATTGAAATTCACCAAACCTTCTTTGTCCTCTAACATTAGGGCTGAACAGATAGCCTTAATTGAAACTCACCAAGACTATTCTCGCATCCAATGTCAAAGTTGAAAAGATAGCCACTGATAAAATATCATTTATCCTAGAGGGTCTCTTCCTAAAGGACATGACAAGAATACACAAGCTGAGAGTCTGACATAGCACCTTTTCTCAACATTCATAATCATCATAATCACCTCTTGTTCAAAGCCAATTCTAATGAGGGGGCAACTATGAACCCTCAATTTTGCACACTTCTTATCCAAATGTAGCCTTAGCACTTGCTAAGTTTAACGCGTTATGTGGAGCCGTTATGGTGGTCCAGCTAATCGGTTGACGGGAGGGGGTGCTGCCCTCGAAAGAAAATTTTTTAGCCTTCAATTACATTGCTACCATACATTAAAATTTCCTAAACTCCATACCAACCAATCTCTAAAAAAAAAAAAAAAAAAAAAAAAAAAAAAAGAGCCACGTCAGCTGCTGCCCGAGCATCCAGTGGCGCCACCAATTGTCTGGGCAGCGTGCTACCTAGAACATCAGCGACGCCACCTAAAGGCCTGGTAGCATCACTTGCCCCTCCGGTGGTGCAGTCTCCACTACCCTTTTTGTGGTTTTCAAAATGCCCCAAATCTGATTTTTCAATATTTTTCTAGCACTACCCTTTTAGTCTTTCACTTTTTAACTCCCTAAACTACCCTTACCCATTTTCCTATAAATACCTCCCTCCACTTCTCATTTCTACACACCTCTTGAATTAGTATTGATGGTTATCTACTAATTTCTCTCTTCTTCTCCCTCCAACCACTTTCTAATTAATTAATTAGTCTTTTTAATTAATTAATTATCTCACCCTAACCAAGTTAATTAATCTTTTTAATTAACTAAAACTCTTTTTTTAAATTAAAATTAATCACTCAATTAATTAATTAATCACCTTTTTCCAAAATCAAATTAATCCTTTTTCTCAATTCACCTTTCATCCAAATTAATTAATTAATCCTTTTAATTAATTAATCCATCTATCATTTTCATCATATTAATTAGCTAATTAATCTTTTTAATTAATTAATTAATCTCCCAATTAGTCTAATCACCCGGTCCCAATAAAATGAAATTTCATTCCTGTAAAACTCTCTACCCACCAAAAGCAAAAGTATCAACTTTTTTCCTCATTCTCAATACACCAAAACTAAAATCAATCTGATCAACTCCTAAACCCCTCAACTTAATCGTGGAACGAACTATGTGAGTTTTGATCCCTATTCAATAGGATACGTAAGCACGTTTGGAATCTAAATCTAAACCTCAAATCCAAATCTCTATCAATTTCTTTTTCCCTTTTTAATTTGTGGATATTTTATTTTAATTTTCTCCTTTCACTCATGTCATATTCAAGCATCTTATTTATAATTATCATCCTATAATATTTGTCATTCATGAAATCAAATTTTCAAAGTCAAATTAATAAGAGCCAAATTTTGATTATTTAAAACCAAAAACCTAATCCCTGAGCTTAATCTGGTTTGAGGCTAGTGATTTTATCCATGAGCAAATTAAAGTAAAAAAATTAATAAATTGGAGTCAAATTGGGTTTTTCCTTAATTTTCCCATTTAAAAATAAATTAGGGTGGCGACTCCTAAAATCATTTTCAAAATCAACCAATCCAAACCTAACGGTTCCATTGTAAGTCTAAACTTGAATGAGCATCCCAATTCCTTCTAGCGGACTGGGCTAGTGCTTGGGCGAGGCCTCACAAAGGCCTATGATAAAATCCTCAATTTATTTATTATCAGTATTATCAGATCTCTGTACTTACAATTTCTATAGATCTATTGTAATTAATTTAATAACTTTCCATTAAAATTACTAATCTAACTTATTATTAAATAATAAAACTATTATGTTCTAAAATTAGAATAATCATAGAAATAAATCCAAAAGGTTGATTATCACTTCCCAAAGGTGTTTGTTTTAGGTGAAATGAGTATCAATAAACTCATCACAAAATGACGGATCTAGAATTGCCTATTGTTTCTGTTACTCACTGGAAAACTGCTTTGGCAGCCACATATCATTAGATTCTGGTTAGAAATTCATATTAGTTAAAATTCAAAAAAGAGGTACCAAATAAAAGCTAGGAAGACAAGAAGTCTAACTATATCAATATCAGCCAAAAAAGGAGGTCAGGAAGTGGTCAGAAAACAACTCCAAAGCTTCTAACCATCGAGCGATTTGAATGCGTGTGAGGCTCTATCTAGAGTTTGGTGGGGGTTTAGGTGGTGATAGAAAGATCATCAGATGCCCTCCCTCCTCATGCCACATGTGTGGCCTTGCAACAGCCAAAAGGCTGTGGTCCTGTAGGCATAACTTTTAGTTCTCTATCCTCTCCCTTCTTTCACCTTCTCTCTCTCTCTCTCTCTCTTCCCTCCCCCCCCCCCCCCCCCCAACCTATAACTAAGTTGACATAAGCCGACTGATTGGTTCAAATGACCAATCAACTGCTATTCTATATATAAGTGAATTTTTTACAATAAATAATAATAATAATAATAATAATAATAATAAAATAATATTATTAATAATAAAATACTACTAATAATAAATTTATAATGTTTGGTAATTTTACTTGGATATTTCTTGTCAATAAAATTTTGATAATTATCAATAGATGAATATTAATACTAAAAATAAATAATTAAATAATTAATAATTAATAAAACACATAGAAGCATTTTACAAATACATTAACGTTTTACAAAATAACCATAGTCAATAATACTTTAAAAATTCTCTTAAAACAAATTTTACCAAACAAAATATTTATTTAAAGTAATAAATAAAATGCCCAAAAATTTAATAAGTATTATAGTTAAAACTCAAGATATTACAATCTTTCCTCTTAAGAAAATTTGTTCTCGAATTTTAAAGAAAAATAGTCAATCATTATAGAACATCTTTTTCATTTCATTAAGATAACAATAGTTCAATACAATATAATTCAAATAGTTACAAACAGAAAGGGATATCTATCTCACATACTCTGCTTACTCTCCCAAGTATACTCTTCCATAGTTTGATTGGGCCATAATACATTTACCATTGGGATTTCTTTATTCTGAAACTTTCTAAGCAATCTATCAATGATAGCTACCAGAACTTCTTCATAAGACAATTATGTTTGAGATCCAATGGTTAGGCTTGTAACACATGAGATGGATCCAAAATGTACTTACAAAGTATTGAAACATAAAACATCATATGAATATTATCCAGATTGGGTGATAGCAACAACTAATATGAAATATCTCTTACTCGATCTAGAATCTCAAAAGGTCCAAAGTACTTCAGTGACAATTACCTTTCTTATCAAATCTTGTAACACAGTTCATTAGTGAAATTTTTAAGAACATATGATCATTAATGGCAAAATGGAGATTTCTTCTCTTAGGATTGCATAGCTCTTTTGATGAATGAATGATGTCTTCAATCTTTCCTTTATAAAAGGTATCATTTCTAAAGTATACTAAATCAATTTAGGTTCTTCTATGAATTTCTCACTCACTTAATCCTAACATATAGAAGATTTGCATTTTCTCCCATACAATGCTTCATAAGGAGCCATTTTGATTGTACTATGATAACTATTATTATAGGCAAACTCAATCAAAGGTAGATGCTTATCCTAATTCCTTCCAAAGTCTAAAATACACATTCTTAGCATGTCTTCTAGAATTTAGATAGTCCTCTCAAATTGGCCATCTATCTAAGGTTGAAAAGCAGTACTAAAGTCTAGTTGAGTGTCCAATGACTCTTGCAACTTTTTCCAAAAGCTTTATGTGAAATTCTTCATTGGAACTCCATGAAGCCATACATTGGAACACCATAAAGCCATACTATCTCATCAGTGTATAGTTAAGCATACTGTGAAGCTAAGTAAGGGAACCTCATTGGTAAAAAGTGAGCTGCCTTAGTCAATTGTTCTATAATTACCCATATAGAGTCATACCCACTCAAAGTCCTTGGCAAACAACCATAAAGTCTATAGTGATTCTTTTCCATTTCCATTCTAGCAGTGGTAATTGTTGAAGTAACCCAAAAGGTTTTTGGTGCTCAAACTCAACATGTTGACAGGTTAAGAATCTTGCCATAAATTCTAGTTAAGCAAATCTAGGAGATTTTTCTGCTTCCACATCATTCTTGAACTTCACTATCTAAGGATCTCTATTATGAGTAGCATTAATTTAATCAACCAAGAGTGGTTTGGCTTGAAAGTGAGCCAAAAGTACTCTAGAATTTGACACTTCAAATTGAACACCTAGATCATACAAGCTTTGTATTTCCTTTACCAATGATCTCTGATGCACATGGATGTGAGTTAGGCTTCCCAATGACTTTAGGCTTAGGGCATCTACCACTATATTAGCTTTTCCTAGATGGTACTAGGTCTCATAGTCATAATCCTTAAGCAATTCTATCCATCTTCTTTACCTAATGTTGCATAAAATTTGCAAGTGCATAGGTCATGAATAAGTAATATAGTAGTGAAGCAGAGTGTATCCCATGAGGAAAGGTTGATAAGTACCAAAATTATAATTTCTTTTATTATTTAGAAAATCAAATAAGATGGAAAAAATAAGAAAAATTAAACATATATTATAAAAGATAAATTCAATATATATAAAAGGTCTAGGATTTAGACTTTATCAATTAACTATTTATGACTTTTATATATTCTCTAGATTAGTTTTATTTTATTGGAATTAATGATTAGATTTCTCTAAATTATATGAAGTTCTCTCTTAAGATAAGTCACAAGTATTAATATTAACCTTATGTCTACTCTTGTGATTATAAGCAATTAACACAAGCCCATTAAATTTTATGAAAATCCTTTTAACAATCACAAAGGAGTATTCTTATCTTTAATCAATATATACCCTAGGTCTATTATCTCAATGAACTAATATTATGCTTCCACTCTCGCTAAATCACATGATATCTTTAGACATGTAAATAGTGATCAATTATTCATAAGCATTAAATCCTAATATAAAAGATTAATTCCAATAACCAAAACTAATCAACAAATATAGATAGTCATAGCAAAATTAAGAGATTACATCTAAATCCTATAGAAGGATTTTAGTTACTCATATTTAAGAAAGAAAAAGTAATTAAATCAACAAATAATGTAAAATAAAACATGATATCAAATTATTATTAAATTGAAAAATAAAGTTTAGAAAGAACTCTAAAACAATTAATGAGAAGAGCCTTTAAGTCTTAATGAATCTCCAAACTTGAATCCCCTCCTTGAAAGAATCTTCAATTAAAACTAAAAAACTAATGTACAAAGAATTTTAAGGATAGAAAACTTGATTATTTGAGTTATAAAGGATCAAATATATTTATATGGTATAATCTTAGGATTAGATGGAGTTGGAAACCCTAAGAGATCTAAGAAAATTGAAATCCTTAATTCCTTTTAAAGTACAACTCAAATGGGAAGAAAAATGGCATTAAAATTGCACTTTGGAACCCATCAAACATTACATGGCTAGGTAATTAGTTCACTACACAACTATGTACTAGTCCTCTTGAAATTTAAAATTTATTTGCACAAATAGATCCATTCTTGATTACACAACTGTGTAATCTACATACTACACTGTCATATGCCTTCTTTTGTAGTTTTAGATAGTAAACGATCGAATTAGGCTTTGTAAGAGTTGTATCTCTTTCTCTTACCCTTCCAACACATCTTGAATCACCTTAATCTAATGTCTATAGCTCAAGTTATGCTCAAAATACCAAAAGTTATCTAAGTTGTCAATACACATCAGAAGGTGTTTGGCCATTCATGTCTAAAGTCCTCTTTTTGCAGTTCTTTTGCTTTCAAATTGCATATGACTTTATTCCAATTGATCTCCAAATTTTGGAAACTTTCAAATTGAATAGAATCCTTCCAAATAATATAAGAAAACTTGAAACATACTATAAAAATAAAAGTTAACAAAAACAAATAAAACAAAACATAAATAATACATCTGATGCATACATCAATAACGAATACTCTATTTATTAATAGCATAATTTGCACTTATCATATAAGGATTAGATCTTTTAGTAGGAAGACATACTTCAAACTCTTATAAATAATGTAAATCTCATACTTCTCCCTATAGAGGCAGTGTCTCCAGATCTTCAAATTGAATACTATTGCAACCATTTCTAAATCATGGGTTAGGTAATTTAATTTAATACTCTATTTATTAATAGCACAATTTGCACTTATCACCTAAGGATTAGATCTTTTAGTTGGAAGACATACTTGAAACTCTTATCAATATTGTAAATCTCATACTTATTCCTGTAGAGTTAACGTCTCCAGATCTTCAAAGCAAATACTATTGCAACCATTTCTAAATCATGGGTTGGATGATTTAATTCATGCTTCCTCAACTATCTAGAAGCATAAGCTATTACCTTGTCATGTTGCATTTAGAATACAACCAAGTCCTACTTGCAATGAATTATAATAAATTGCATACTCTCCTTCTCCAGATGGTAATGCTAATACTGGTGCAGTAATGAGACAAATCTTGAGTTTTTGGAAACTCTCTTCACAACCATCCAACCACTAATACTTTACTTGCTTCTGAGTAAACCTAGTCAAAGGAGCCACCATTTTAGAGAAATCTTTAACAAGTCTTTGATAGTAACCCACTAAAGCCAATTTCTAACTTCAATTACATTGGCGGGTCTAGGCCAATTGAGAATCGGTTCCACTTTCTTTGGGTCTACTTGAAGTCCTTCCTTAATGACTACATGCCTTAAGAAATATAAACTATCAAGCCAAAATTCACACTTGGAAAACTTAGCATACAACTAGTGCTCTCTCAAGGTTTGCAATATTACATAGAGCTGCTGTTCATGTTCTTCTTGACTCTTCTTGACTCTTCGAATATACCAAAATGTCATTAATGAACATAATAATAAATTTATCTAATAAAGGATTAAAGATCTTATTCATTAAATCCATAAAAGCAGTTGGTGCATCTGTCAACCCAAAAGTATAATAACTCACATCCACCCTAGGAGTTTTAGTGATAAATTATTTGAATTTAGAGTTATTGTGGCAAATTGTGTAACTATATGAAAATTCATGTGTGATGTGATTTATGAGTTTGGGGGATGTTAAATTAATTTTAATATGCTTAATATTAATTATTATTGTGAAATAAATGATTTAAATAAAATGCATTAGCATGAAATAATTTATTTTTCATAAAATGAATTTTCATATAAAAAGGCGAATTTTAAGCATAAAATACTTTTATGAGTATTTTCAAATAAATTTTTTGGGAGAAATTTTAATGAATATAATAAAAAAAAATTTATTTTAATTACCCATAATTAGCCCCTAATTTAAATAAAAATCCTAAACACCTAAATGTCTACTACACTAAAACACTCCTAACCTAGCTCATTAAGGGTATTATTGAAAATTGCCCAAAATCCTACATTTAAAATAGCAAATGTCAGCCAACACTCTCATTCTAGTAGCCATCACTCTATTTTTCTGTATTTTGATATAAAAATTCTCTCAAAATAATTCTCTCTACCAAAATTAAGAAAAAACCTTTCAACTTTGCGATTTCTCGCCCATATTCGTAAGTTTTTCTTTCTTTTCAATTTCCTATTTGATTTCTATTAAAAAAATTATAAGAAAAATTATTTTGAACTAATTATTTACTGATTTCTATAGATTTAATTCAGTTTGGGTAAGTTTTTGGAAGAGAAATTAATTTCTCTACTGAAAAAATCAACCTTCCTATGAGATTTCGCCAAAAGTGAATCCTTTAACTCAAAAATTGAAATTTTGAAACATAAATTCATTAAGGGGGGCCAGCTATCACATATTTAAATTTTAAAATAATTTTTGATGTGTTTTTATAAAAAATATTGGATTAAATCATATTTTTACATATTACTGTAATAACTGAAAGTTTCAGAAAATAAGGAAATTCAAGGTTTTCGCCCTAGAACTTGAAAGTTAGAAAATTCTATGGTTTGATGATTCTATGGCTACCAAATTGTGGTGATTGATGTTCTACACTAATATTTGTTTTGTTTGGATGAAAATAATGATTTAAATCATGTGTTATATATATTACTGTAATGAACAAAAAATACAAAAACTCATGATTTTCACCCTAAACCTTAAAACTTAGAATTTTCATGCAGAATGATGATCTATGGCTGCTAATTCATACATGTGGATGTTCTACAATGATATTTTCTGTGATTGAATAAAAAATAATGGTTTAAAATACTAGTTTACATATTACCGTAATGACCAGAAAATACCAAAAATAAGAAAGGTTCATGGTTTTGCATCCTAAAACCTAAAATTAGAATTTTTATGTATATGTCACACCTATTGTTGCTAATTCATATAGATTGATATTCTAAAATAATTTTTGTTTTGTTTATATGAAAAATCTTGATTTAAACCATATTTCTAAATATTATTGTAATAGACGAAAATTAAGAAAATTAAGAAAAATTCAGTTTTTCTCTTAATAGAGTATTCAGCGTACCATGGGATTTTTATCCCTATATCTATAATTTTTATGTAATTTATTTTAATGATTATTGACATATATGTATGTATGATAAATGGTTAAATTGCAAGTTGGTTGAAGGAATAACTCTAGACAAGTCTAGAGGCACTTTGGTATACTTAAGGTATCTTAACCTTATATTGTGATTAGAATGTGAAAGAGATTGGGAAATACGGAAATAGGTTTTATGATGAGTCAATAATGAATTAATGATCTTGAATTGATAAAGAGATTGATTGAATGAATGGATCATAAGAGATAAGCATGACACTTGGTAGGTTATTTGTCATGTTGACATGTATGGAAGTGTAAGTGTACTAAGTTGATTGATAAAGTGAATTGATATTAAGATAATGATATTGTGTTGACCTTAGAAAGGTATTGACATGAATTATGATGTGTTTTCATATGGGCCTATAAAGGCTAAGTGCGAAAGACTTTTAAAAGTCAATATGTTAGGTGCAAATGATGAGTGCACTTATATGTGCCACTCTAAGTGCATGTGAATGTTATATGTGCATGGGGTAGTTATGGGATAGGATAGCATCATGATTAAATAAATACTAAGTATTGAATAAAATATTATGATAGAGCCTGAGGAGTCTTAGAAGTCCAAGGGCTACGTGTATTAGGAGTGAAGGAACCACGAAGTGAGTAAACATTATATTCATATTATAAGTACAAGTGATTTTGTTATGGGAATCTTTAAGACTCTTGAAACCCAAGTATTTTTCTACTTCTAATTATAATTATGTGATTTCTTTATTAAGCTTGAGTTAACAACGAACAATTGGTCCAAAGCCATTATTATTTGTTCAATGATATGAAAGAACTTTTGTAATTGTTGCCTTACCTTGTTTTCTTTTTGGAACCACATATTATTTTATCCTTTGATAAAAAAGTACAACTGTTATTGCTATCATGATACTTGTTATTATTGCCTTATATGGTATTGTTATTTGTGATTACCATTAGCTCTAACTATGGTACCTTTAACCCTTTATGCAGAAATCCTCATGCCGATGTGGATAATCATCGAAACCTGTGCACATGCTCTTAACCCGATGGATAGGGGTTGTGTATCCACCTTAATTAGAAGGGGTAGTTCTAGCCATGAAGTCTGATCAGTTTCATGACTTTATAAGTAGGGTTGGGAGTTGGAATTTGGTATAAGGCCACCTCTCCCTCAAGTGAATGAGCTAGCATAGTTATTTACTCTTATTGAGTGTTAAATGTTATAAGTGTGATTTCTATAACTTGTTGAATTGGGAAACTTGCTAAATTGAAAAACTTGCTAAATTGCATCTTTGATTCATGAATTGTAAATCATGAACTATGTGTTATATGTGATGGAATTTCTTCAAAAATGAGATATGTGATATTGTTTATGCTATATTATTTATTCATTGAGATCATCTATCTCACCTCTTCTTCCTTGTGTGATTCTAGGTGAGCAAATATGAGGAGGCAAGGTGATGGCTCAAGCATTCTACTTCGCTTAGGAATTCCTTGTCAAAGTCTTTAATATTACTATGTTATGAAGAGATATTCGTAGACTCTTCGGGAGTTTATTTTGGGATATTAATTATTAATGATTTGTCTTAAAACTTTAAATGTTATTTTTCTTATGAGATGTTTCCTAAGTGTTTTACTAAACTATTCTTTCGCATATTAAGATTTCTTATATTATTGGATATTTAAGTTAATGCATTGGGTTTGGTATGATCCTAGGCATGAATTGTATATTTATAAGTGGGTTCTACAGGCAAGGGTGACCTTATGTCTCCCCATGTTCTAAGACCGTCATATCTCTAAAGTTAAGATGTGACAAAAAGGCAGCATTAAGAATCCATAATGCCCATATCTTATTCGAAATGCTTTTTTGGGCACATCATCTTTCTGAATTCCTAATTAGTGATAACCTGATTTTAGATCTATCTTTGAGAACTAGCTTACACCTTATGGCTGATCAAATAAGTCATCTATTTAAGGTAGTGGATATTTATTTTGAATGGTGACTTTGTTGAGTTGTTTATAATCAATGCATAGCCATAGAGAACCATCATTCTTCTTTACAAATAATATCGATGCACCTCATGGCAAACTGCTAGAATGAATAAATCCCTTATCAAGAAAAACTTGCAATTGCATCTTCAACTCTTTCAATTTAGTTGGTGCTATATGATAAAGAGGTATCGAGATCGAATTAGTCCTCAATAACACTTTAATACTAAATTTGATCTCTAATTCTAGTAGAAAACCCAATCATCCTTCAAGAAATACATCTAGAAATTCATTAACAATCAAAATATACTCTATCCTTTTTACTTCAAACTCAGTATCCTTAATGTAGGCCAAATATCAATGGCATCCCTTCCTTAATAGTCTTTTTGCTCTGATGGTAGAGATCATATTATATGGCACCTCATTCCTTTCTCCTTGATACTCAAATTCTTTTCTTGAATGAGGTATAAACATTATCTTTTTATCATGATAATCGATCGTAGAAAAATTATTAGACAATCAATCCATGCCTAAGATTATATTGAACTCTAACACTAGTACTTCTATCAAATCAACCTCTAAGTCTCTATTATCAATTTTCACAATGTAAGAAGCGAAAACATTCTAAACTTTTATCTCTTATTTTAAAATTATAGACACAGTTAATTATTTTCCTAATAGTTTGCACGCCATAGATAAATTCTTAAAAAAAACATGTAAAACAAAGGAATAAGTAGCCCAAAGTCAAATAATACTCATGCATCTATAGCTTGGATAGGGAGGATACCTATAACCACTATATTAGTGGCCTATGCCTCAAGTTGTGCTAACGTAAAAACTCTTCCTTTACCTCTGCCCATAGGAGTCTGTCCAAAAGTTTGACCAAAAGCTTGCCCTGTGCCTTTACCAATCTCAATGCCTCTACCACCATTTCCTCTACCTGTTGGCATCCCACTATGTTTATCCTCTCTATCTAAATTGTGGACTGATTAGCTTGTGGTCTAACTATTGATCCCTGTGTACAATCTTTCACAAAGTGCCCTGGCTGCTTGCAACTAAAGCAAGCATCTATCTCTACACAACACTAACCCATATATTTCTTCCTATAAGTAGGGTATAGAGGAATGAAAGCTTTAAATGGAGTGGAATTAGCAACACTATAACTCATCTAAGGAGTCATTCTAGTAGGATTCTATCTAGCTTGAGATCTCCCTATTTGCTTCTAAAATTATTACATGATTGTACATATATATCCATACTTTTACTCCACTATAATCTCTGCTTTGTTTGGAGGAACTACTAATCCTAGCCTTCTTCTTTTGCTCTCTAATTGCCTTTTCCTCCCTTTTTTTTTTGTTCCCATCCATTCTTACTTTATTGACGACCTTGGAGTAAGAGTTAAATTCATGAGCAGTTGGAACTTTGAACAAAAATGCAATCAATCCTCTTCAAAAATGTTGAATTCTAGCATCTTCATCAAGTACAACAGCTAAAGCATACTTGCTCAACTGGTAAAACTTGCTCATGTAATATGAAATATACAAGTCTGGGATTTGCACTGGTCTTTCAAATTCCATAGTCTTTCCTTTATTACACTTTTTAGTAAGAACTCATTTGATACCTTTTCATTAAATTGTTCCTAAGTAGTTTCTTCATTATTCCCAAGTATCCCTGACTGTGCTTCTCTTGAATCATTCTTAGACATCTTCCATCATTAAGTAATTGACAAATTTCTATTGCTCTTCTATCTAGAATCTTTATAATTTGTGTCTTATCTTCCAATTCTTCAAGGAAATCCGTAGGGTCCACATCACACTTGTACTCTAGAGGCTTTATTTTTAAAAACTTTTTATAACTGATTTCCGTTGCTGGTGGTACATCTTATAGCTAAAGTGGGGCCACTAGAAGAAGAAGTACAATTATAGCAGCTAGAGCAATAGGAACAAAAAGAACAAGTTATTATATTTGCTGAGTGATCAACTCAACTTGCATCTCATAATTCCTTTAGAGTTGGTGTAATCTCTGTGCCATTGCAGTTGCATCAATTGAAGGTGCAAGGGGAGGAACTGCATTATTCTCAACGCAATTAACAAAAATTTCTTCAAGAGGAATAACCCTTTTAGGACGATGGCCTCAGCCACATCCTTATCCAAGTCATGGAGGAATATCCATAAGGTAATAAGAAGCAACAAGGTAACTTAGATTCATAACATAATGCATATACTCATATCTATATCAAAATAATACATAATAATGACATGATGGAATCCTATACTCTGTGGTTTTTCTTAGTCATTCAAATTCCTAGGTTAGAATACATTCTATAGTTTCAAACTAGGCTCTGATATCACCTTTGTCACACCTCGACTCTGGTGGTGTGATGATCCTAAGGCAAGAGTAAGTTTAAGACTACTATACACTCGTAGAACCCAATTATAACAGTGAAATTCTCAGATAAAAATAAATAATAATTTCAATACCATGCATATATTTTATCACATATGGACCAAAATATTTTATTTATTATACAATTCCATTAAGTCTTAATTAAACATAAAGTAACTATTGTTTAAATGCATTCATATACTACAGAGTGTCTAGAGTACTAAAATAAAAAACATGATAAAGCAATTAAAATTTTTACATTAAAGATAACTTCTTATGGAGGAAAAAAAAGCAAGAAGCTCAATCTTCTCTACTTATAGCCTCTTCTACTCTAGCACTCAAAAAACCACAATGAACAAAGATGAGCTTTCAACTCAGTGAATTATGAAATATATCAATACCTTAGGGTTATATGAAGGAATATATCTTATAGCAATATAATGGGTTAGAAACAATAATGATATATACATATATATGCCGACAAGAAATGGCACTAATCAATATATTGAGGTTGAACAAAATAATCAATAAATCAATCAATAAGGGCAACAACTTCTCCCAATCACAAATACTTGGCCTAGCATATGTCTAAAGTACATAGTCCTCTCTAGTAGAACACTGATATATTTGACCCTATCAGTTGGGTCACTAGTGCACAAGGCCTAATGGATTATCCTCCATTAATATAGTTGTTCTGTTATATGTCTGGTTAATGGCTTAGTAGGCATAATAACAATTGTGAACCCTTAAATTTGCACACTTAGGATCTGACCACAACTTGACACTTGCTAAGATTCGTGTGCTATGCATATGAAAATTGTGAACTTTTAGCCCCAAACTCCTCCTATAAATACCTTACACCTCCTAATAACTTCTACACATAATTATATGCTTCTATACTCTCCTTAAAGCTTTCTAAACCCTATTCCTATGCTTTCCAATCATCAAAACCCTATTTTTAACCCTCTAAATCTCTAAAATCTCATTCCAAAACCTCATCTATCACATAAAACCTTATTCATAAACTTCCTAATCATCTCAAAACCCCATTCATAAGCTTCCTAATCACCCTAAACCTTATCTCTAAGGTTCTTAATCAAGAAAAGGTACTCACGTTATTTCTTTCAAAAGGGAATTCATGGTATTCAAGCAAAGGTGATCCAAAGTCTTTCCTTTAAGAAAAGAGTTCGTCCTATTCAAGAGTCCTTCCAAAAGGAGTGCTCGTGATATTACCAGGCCAAGGTGGAACTTAGATCCAATGCCAAGCTCGCTCCCTACGTTCCTCGCTAACGGAAGCCAAAGGTAAAAGTTCTTTCCTTTTCCTTTTCAATTTCAATTTCAAGATCTAAATCTGAAAAGATCTAATTTTTGTTAATTAAAATCTGACCTAATTAAAAAATCCCTTAAGCCCTTTAAAATCAATCAAAACAAGATAACAAAGGCAATGACTTAAAAACCTCTCCTTTGTAAGAAGGAACAACTGCATGGGGTTTGATTCCCATTCAAAGGGATACGCAGGCTTGCCCTCTCTAAGGCATTCAACTCCGCTAAAATTAACAACTTCTTCTCTCTATCACCTTCTTCACATAGCTTAGGATTGAAATTACTTTTTTTAAATAAAAGTCAAAATTTTAATTATTTTAATACTTTTATTTTAGTTGTTTAGATTACATTTGGGGAATGTGTGCTTTTCCTAGAACTCATAAGGGTTAGAGGAAAGATCCCCTAATTTTGATATTTTGACTTGTAATAGTTTTAAATAGTTTCTCCCTTATCTTTTTTGCATTTTGTAATTGTCATTATTTCATATTGTCATGCATTGCATGAGTAATATTTGTTTCATACATCATATTATATATGTTCATGCATACATAAAAACTTCTTTTTCTTTTACAAAAGCTATTTCGTATTTAAGCCAAACTAATTTTTTTGTATTATTTTAACCAAAACCTAGTCCCCGAACCCTCTTTGGTCATTCGAGGATTAGTGCTTTTCTTTGGGATAAATGGTATAATTTTGGAGTCAATTAAATTGGGTTTTTCCTTTAATTTTCCCAACTAAAATAAATAAAATTAAAACGGCAAATCCTTTTGCAACTTACAACTTACAAAAGTACAATTTTTCTGAACTCATAGCAGGTTCCAATCATGATGTTTCCCCCAAATGGGCATTTTCGATTCCCTTTAGCGGATCGGACCGGATGCTCAGGTGAGGCCTCATTGTTGGTGACTCCACTGGGAACTTCAAGATCTTTTCCAAATAAAAGATAAAGTGGATTATTCTTGGTAAAACAAAAAGTTTGGCTTTTATTACAAAATGGCTTTTTCATGCATCATTACATTGGGCTCCTTGTCCAAACCCCTAGTTTTTTCGGGATAAAAAGTAACATTGAGTAAGCAACCTTCCTTAGGTCAGCTTGCCGATAGTGAAATCATCTACCCCATGACGTATCTTCTAATCCTTTTAGAGGTGTAACGAGTATGCAAGTACCGTTGGACTCAAGTGAGGCTCCTTAACTCACATGTGGTTAGGTATATCGCATCTCTAGTGTGATGGGTTCCTTTTAAACCACCCTTACCCTTTCATCTAATGACTCATAGAACCTTCCTTTAGGATTGTATGAACCATAATACTAAACTTAGTATTTCATGAAACCTTTTTCAATCATTCATTCACACGTGCATGCATAGATTGAACCTTATGAAGAGTCTAAAACCTATCCAAACACCTTCACACTTAAAACCCACAGTCAAAACCCAAAACCATGATCCACCTAAACCCATGGTCAAAACCCAAAATCCATGGTCCACCTAAACTCATGGTCAAAACCCAAAACTCATGGTTCACCTAAACCCATAGTTCTATCCTACCCAAAACCCACGTTAAACTCATGGTAAAATAAACCCATATATGGTACCCCCATCCAAATCCACAATCCTTGTCTAAGCTAAACACTGACCTAGCTCTATTCTAGCTTCATAATTCTTACCCAAGCTAAACACTAACCTAGCTTTCGTCTTTCACAAGTCTTACCTAAGCTAAACACTGATCTAGCTTTATCCTTAATAATCCTTACCAAAGCTAAACACTAACCTAGCTTCACTCTTATCCTTAATCATTACCCAAACTAAATGCTGACTTGGTTTCATCTTATACATTACTATCCAAACCCATGCTTCTATTTAAGCCCATAGTCTAGTCCACCATTATCCAACTATCACCAAACCCATGGTCCACCTAACCTCCAAATCCGTGGTACATCCATAACCCAATTGCAAAACCCATGGTCCTGCCATCCTTAAGTCCATACTAAACCATCCAAAAATTGCAAATCCAATTGCGTAAGGCTAAACTCTAACCTAGCCTTCCTAACTAAACTTTGATTCCTCAAAAACTAAAATCCGACCTAGCTACTCAAAAGCTAAAATCTGACCTAGCTACTCAAAAGCTAGAATCTGACCTAGCCACTCAAAGCTAAAATCTAACCTAGCTGTCCAAAGCTAAAATCTGACTAAGCTCCCCTAGCTAAATACCTACCTAGCTAACATCACACACCTCTACCCTCCTTTTTACCCATACCCTGTCATCCTAGCTATAAGACACCATCATCCATTACTTATAAGCCCAACATCTTTAACGTAATACCCTAAGCCCAATACCTTTAGCCCAATTCACTATCTTAAGTCAAATACCTTTGGTTCAACTTGATACCTTCAGCTTGAGACCTTGACCTGCGCAACATTAGGAAATCATCAAAAGTCCAAATGTAGTTAGCTTACAACATCAATGGGAGACTTTTTTTCCTCAAAGTGTGCATGCCCATCTCATTGCTTCTTTTCCAAGCACTTACCTTATTCTTTGAGTTGGTTTTAAAGGTACCAATGGCAAGCATGATTGACAAGAAAGCTCTAACCAACCTACTTAAAAGGCAAGAAGAGAACCTTCAAGCTATTCTCATCTCTGCCCTAAATGCTCAACGAGCTAATTTCAATCAGTCTTTAACTAGCCAATAATCCAGTTTTAATAATGCCCTAATCCATCTTACTTTTGCTTTCACTAATGCTTTAAGTTTCCAATGCCAACTTATCATCGATGAAGTGAGAGGAATGTTGAACCAAGCTAGGCCATCAATGCTGCACCTACCATTGACATGACCCATAATTTTACATCTTCAATCTTAAACACCAATGCCATTCTAGCCTCAGCCATGCTATCAGTCTTAGATACTAACCTTGCCTCTTCTTCGAATCCTTTTCAAAGCAAGGAAAACCCTACCTCTTTTGCTATTAAAAGACCTTTAAACCTTAACATTGATGCACTAGAGCAAACCCTCACAATGGAAAAAAGGTGCAAGAAAAGTAATACCTCTAGTCCTCTTGCCTCTATTGAATGGAAGGATATGGACACCTACACTTCCCTTGTTGATATCAAGCCAGATAGTATAGAGGTAGCTGGCATGACTAGTAGGCGACCCTTGAAATCTTAATGAAGAGCTTTCACAGATTTGGAAATTCCATTAGCAGCAATTTATAAGAAGGCTTTAAAGGCAAGAATGGTAAAACCCTTGGAACCAAGAGTCCCTCCTAATCCCTTACCAAAGAGCTACCACCCTAATGAGTATTGTGAATATCATCAAGGAGCGGGGCATCAAATCAATGCATGTAAAGCTTTAAAACATAGAATCCAAGATCTAATCAATAGTGGAGACATCATCCCCCTAAAGCAAGACCCAAGACCTTAATTCAACCTTGAGTAGCATAACATAGAGGAGTTCAAGTCTAGCTAATCTGACCTATCTGAGGTTGAATTCCAAGTCTAAGTCTGAGCCTATGCCTAAAAGTCTGAGTTTGTCATTTTATTTTATTTTGTCAACCATATCAGTCCCTTTTCTTGTTATTTTATAATAAAGTTTCCTTTATCATAACGCATCTATGTTTTCTCTTCATTATTTATGCATTAACTTTCTTTTCTTCCTTGATTGAGTCTAACACGGATGAGCTTAAAAAAAAAAAGAAAAAAGAAAAGAAAAGAAAAGAAAATGAAGAAAAAAGGGGTAAAGATTAAATCCACCACAATCAAAATGAATCAATAAACACTTCATAAGCTCCTAACCAAAGAAGGACCTCTCATCAAATAGTTGAAGCACAAGGAGCAAGTAAATGTAATTACTTATCTCACAATTGGGTAATCAAATGATGCACCTCAATAAGGGGCAACAAGTTCAAAAATCAGAACCTCTTGACATGAAGAAAAATAGCAAATCATGGTGGAATGCTTTCTCCCAAATTTCATTAATCCAAGCTCGCTAAGTTAAAAATCTAGAAGGGTAGCTTAGACAAAAGTTAGACTAAAAAAAAAAGGGAGAGAGAGAGAGAGAAAAAGAGAGAAAGCTCATCCAAGTTACCTTCCCTCATGTCCAAAGTTGTTAAATTATCAATCTGTCTAGTCTCATGTCTCCAAAGTCCTTTTTCCTCATTAAAGGCTTATTCTTTAAAGTTATGTTATCTTCTATGCCCTTATCTTACAATGGGACCATGTCTTCCCAGAACATCATCATTTGTTATTAGTCCATCCAATCACTTAGTTTAAAGAGTTAATACATATCTCCAGTCCATCACATCCCTATGTCTCATTTAGGACCATGATCTCCAAGTTGTCTTCTTCCATTAGCCCTTTAGCCATTCCTAAGGGCTCTTTGTTTTAGCTAATGCAATCAGTGTGTCATCAAGTCAAACCAATTAAGTGTCACTTTAAGAGTCTCTTCAATCTCAAACAACCAGAAAAGCTTGACTCGCTCTTTTCCATGATTTAGGCTACAAAAGCAAAATCATACAACCTCTATGATTCTTTTTTAGAAGTTTTAGCCTACCTTAAAACCATTCCTAAACTTTTCTATCACAAGCCTCATTTGTAAATCATACCATCATTTCAAGCTCAAGCCACGTACCACCCTTTTTTTGGCAAAATCTCATCATGGGCAGAACCAAAAATCCTAAGTCTCTCAAGACTCATCATTTTTTAATTCAGTTTCCTTGGCAAAACCAGAATTCGAGGCATATCTTCCAAAACCTATCATCCTCAAATTGATTAAGAAGGACTCGAACCAATTAAGGCTCATCTCATACCTCTTTGGCAAATATCTCATGATCTTTGAAATATTAAATTGGCAAAACACATAATCCCTGAGAATCAAAGCCTCTTAAAGCCTACAAACTATTCTGATGCAACCATGTCAAAGGTTTCCATGAGCCTATGGTATCCTTGTGACCAAAACCTATAGAACCATACCCGAGCCAAAGCCAGCCATCCAAAACACCCTCATAGAAAACTATCCTTAACACCTAGAAGCCTTCACCTTGAAGCCCAAATTTAGAAGCCTTCACTATGAAGCCCAAAACCAAAAGCCTTCACCATGAAGCCTAAATCTAGAAGCCTTTGCTATAAAGCTCAAACCAAAAAGCCTTCACCATGAAACCCAAACTAAAAAACCTTTACCATAAAGCTCACTCCCAAAAGGCCTTCACCACAAAGCCCACTCTTAAAAGGCCTTCATGATATCTTATAAGGCAAAGTCTAATTGAGCCTTCCAAATTGATTGCCTAGCCTGACCTTTTCCTCTAAAGCCAAGATTAGCCTCCTAGGTCTAGCATCCTAACCTGATCTCTCTAACCAAGCCTTCCAAATGAACTCACCAGAAGGCCATAACTTGACCAAGCATCTAATTTGATCTCTCACGAAGCCAAACCAAACTGAGCTTCCAAATGAACCTAGCCAAACCTAACTCAGCGTTCTATGATAATCCACTCATTCTAAACAAATCTCCCCTAAAGCCAAAACTATAAGGCCATAACTAACCAAGCCAATTGCTAGACCTGACCTTCCCCAAGACTAGACCTGACCTAAACCTTATCATCTTAAAAGACTTGACCCCCCCTATTCAAGCTTTCCAATTCAGCCTTAAGCCAAACATTATCCTACGTCGAACACACCTGAACCCTGCCCGACCTCTTCTAGCCATACTTGGTTTAACCTCCCAAAGTGACTTTAATAATAGCCATTGACCAACTAGCCTCATACCTAACTTCCCCATTTCACCTCTAAGCTAGCTGATCAACCAAAAAACCAAACTGCTTTCCTTTATCATCCTAAAGTGGGGGCACCTCCCTTCCAAATATTCACGTTTCCAAAGTGGGGGCATCTTTCTCCTAGAAGCTTAGCAGTCTCCTACCAAACTGACCCTTCACAGGTTTAAAGTATCCAATTATTGCATAGTAAAATGCATTTCATAATAAAACAAGTTGTAAGTTAGACTTTTGAATCAAAATGGATCATCTCTTTCCTACCAAGCAGGGTCATCATCATTCCTACCAAACAAAAATATAATTTTTTTAGCTCCTACCAGAAAGGACAACCTTAGGATTCATACCTTAAATCAGAATTAGGTATCCCTTTTAATCAGACCATCCTAGGATAGCCTTAGGATTCATACCTTAAATCCGAATTATGTATCTCTTTTAATCCGACTTATCCTAGGATAGCCTTAGGATTCATACCTTAAATTTGAATTAGGTATCCTTTTTAATCTGACTCATCCTAGGATAACCTTAGGATCCATACCCTAAATCTGAATTAGTTATCCCTTTTAATTGGACTCATCCTAGGATAGCCTTAGGATCCATACCTTAAATCTAAATCAGGTATCTCTTTTAATCAGACTCATCGTAGGATAGCCTTAGGATCTATACCTTAAATCTGAATTAGGTATCTATTTTAATTGAACTCATCTTAGGATAGCCTTAGGATTCGTACCTTAAATCTGAATTAAGTATCTCTTTTAATCAGACTCATCCTAGGATAGCCTTAGGAGCCATACCTTAAATCTGAATTAGGTATCTCTTTTAATCAGACTCATCCTAGGATAGCCTTAGGATTGATACCTTAAATCTGAATTAGGTATCCCTTTTGATCATACCCATCCTAAGATAGCCTTAGGATTCATACCTTAAATCTGAATTAGGTATTCCTTTTAATCAGACTATCCTATGATAGCCTTAAGATCATTTCACCCATAAATGCTTAGATCATCTAAGTATCTCTGTGGTTCCTTTTTTTTCACCACTTTTAAAAAAATCAATCATTTTCACCCAAACATGTCTAGACGCTGACTTAGGCATCCATTTGGTTCATCTTCCCATCCCTCACTCTAGGGTTCACTATCATGAAAATTGTCTTTTACTCAAAGCCAATCCTGATGAGAGGGCAGCTGTGAAACCTCAAATTTGCACCCTTAGGGTCTGATTACAGCTTGACACTCACTAAGATTCGTGCGCTACGCATATGAAAACTGTGAATTTTTAGCCCCAAACTCCTCCTATAAATACCTTACACCTCCTAACAACTTTTACACACAATGATATGCTTCTATACTCTCCTTAAAGCTTCCTAAACCCTATTCCTAAGCTTTCTAATTATCAAAACCCTCTTTCTAACCCTCAAAATCTCTAAAATCTCATTCCAAAACCTCATCCATCACATAAAACCTTATTCATAAGCTTCCTAATCATCTCAAAACCCCATTCATAAGCTTTCTAATCACCCCAAACCTTATCTCTAAGCTTCTTAATCAAGAAAAAGTGCGACTCAAGTTATTTCTTTTGAAAGGGAATTCGTGGTATTTAAGCAAAGATGATCCAAAGTCTTTCCTTCAAGAAAAGAGTTTGTGCTATTCAAGAGTCCTTCCAAAAGGAGTGCTCGTGATATTACCAGGCCAAGGTGGAACTTAGATCCAATGCCAAGCTCGCTCCCTACGTTCCTTGCCAACAGAAGCCAAAGGTAAAAGTTCTTTCTTTTTCCTGTTCAATTTCAATTTCAAGATCTAAATCTGAAAAGATCTAATTTTTGCTAATTAAAATTTGACCTAATTAAAAAATCCCTTAAGCCCTTTAAAATCAATCAAAACATGATAACAAAGGCAATGACTTAAAAACCCCTCCTTCCTAAGAAGGAAGAACTACAAGGAGTTTGATTCCTATTCAAAGGGATACGCAGGCTTACCGTCTCTAAGGCATTTAACTCCGTTAAAATTAACAACTTTTTCTCTCCATCACCTTCTTCACATAGTTTAGGATTGAAATTACTTTTCTTAAATAAAAGTCAAAATTTTAATATTTTAATATTCTTATTTTATTGTTTAGATTACATTTGGGCAATGTGTGCTTTTCCTATAACTCATAAGGGCTGGAGAAAAGATCTCCTAATTTTGATATTTTGACTTGTAATAGTTTTAAATAGTTTCTCCCTTATCTTTTTTGCATTTTGTAATTGTCATTATTTCATATTGTCATGCATAGCACGAGTAATATTTGTTTTATACATCATATTATATATGTTCATGCTTACATAAAAACTTCTTTTTTTTACAAAAGCTATTTCGTATTTAAGCCAAACTAAATTTTTTGTATTGTTTTAACTAAAACCTAGTCCCCGAACCCTCTTTAGTCATTTGAGGATTAGTGCTTTTCCTTAGGATAAATGGTATAATTTTGGAGTCAATTAATTTAGGTTTTTCCTTTAATTTTCCTAACTAAAATAAACAAAATTAAAGTGGCAACTTTTTTTGCAACTTACAACTTACAAAAATACAATTTTCCTGAACTCATAGCGGGTTCTAATCGTGATATTTCTTCCAAATGGGTATTTTCGATTCCCTTTAACGGATCGAACTAGGTGCTCGGGCGAGGCCTCATAATATATAGATCCAAGTGGTCTCAATAGAATAATAATCAATAATATTGGTTTAATAAAATGGTTTAATATCAATAAGTCAATATGGGTTCATAGAATAATTATGGATTCAATAATCAATAATAATGGCAAGAATATTGATAATAATAATAAAACAATATAAATGATTTAAAAGGATTAAATCAATAAAAAGATACAACAAAGCAATTTTACGATGGGTTACTATACATTGACATATTTTATAACTTACCTCACTCTGCTACTTTTTCTCTAATTAGTATCAATCAGCTCAATCTAAATGAGATATAATAATTTTTTATTCATAGGCTTACAATAAAATCCTCGATTTAATCATTATCCGTATTATGGGTCTCTGTACTTAGGATTTCTATAGAACCATTATAATTAATTAGGTAACTTTGCTTTAAAAATTATTAATCTAACTTATTATTAAATTGCAAAATTATTACATTCTAAAATTAGAATAAACATTAAAAATGAATTTGAAAGGCTGATGGTCGCTTATGGAGTTTCACCAGAAAGTCATTGAAAATTAGTCACCAATGTCGGTTTTCAGCAAAAGGAGTATGAAAAAACTCGTATCAAAATGACAGATCCAGAATCACTAACTATTTTTGTTACTTGCTGAAAAACTGATCTTATAGCCACACATCATTAGATTTTGATTAAAAATTCAGATCAATCAAAATTCACAAAAGAGGTACCGAGTGAAAGCTGGGAAGACAGAGACTCTAACCATACCAAAATCGATCAAAAAGGAGGTTGGAAAATAGCTCAGTAATTTTTTACTATCGAGTGATCCAGCAGCATGTAAGGCTACGTCCAGTGGAGTTCAGTGGTGGTTTAGGTGGTATTGGAAAAATCTCGGATTCCCTCTCTCCTCGTGTTGCATGTGTGGCCTTCTAATTGCCAAAAAGCGGTGGTCTAACAAGTAGAACTTTCAGCTCTCTCTCTCTTTACATATTAACATTTTACAAATAAATTAATCCTTTACAAAATAACCATGGTCAACAACACTTTATCAAATTTTCTTCAAAAAATTTTACTAGTTAGAATATCTATTTAAAATAATAAATAAAATACTCAAAAATTTAATAAATATTATAGTTAAAATTCAATTTATTACAAATAATGAATAAAGTTTAAGAGTGTGTTAGTAATTAAATTGCTACAAAACTATTAATTTCTTAGAAGTAACAATTACTTAGATACCACTGACGAAGAAAATTAAATTATAAGGTAAATAAAATTTACTGATCCAATAATAAAATTAGGTACATATTTGTTCACATTCAGCATGAGTAGAACCAAAGGGAGCCCAAGCTATTTGAAATGTATAATTATTTCCATTGAATTTATTTTAATTTCTAATTAGTCTTTTCAGATTTTTAATTGGTCTCCCAAAATTAACTTTTATAACTTAACCTTCATTTTTTAAAAAATTTTCCAGTAATTCTTATTCGCTCAAATAAGATTTCTCAGTTATGCTCTGCCTTTAGTTTGCATTTTAACTAAGCTATTAATTTGTCTATCTATAATTTTATTTCTAAAAGAAAGAACTCCTTTCCATATAAAGGTCTCAAGACAAGTCCATAGCAATAGAATGTAGAATGTGTTGAGGTACTCCTTCTAAAAGGATCATATCCTCACCATTCTGCAAAGCTAATCTAGCCAAATTATGGGCTATTTGTCACACCCTGATTTTCGAAGGTATGACGGTCCTATGACAAGAGTAAGTTTAAGACTACCATACATCTATAGAACCCAATAACATCAATAAACTCCCTGAATCAACTTAAAAATCAATTCCAATATATACATATATTCCATTATAATTCAATTAACAAAATAAATATCTCCAAATCCCTTTAACTACAATGGAGTACTTAGAGTAACATATATACTTAAAACAAAATAAAGTAATTTAAATTATTACATAATTAGCTTCTTGTAGAGGAAAGGATTATAAGAGCTTAATCTTCTCTATATCTAACCTCCTCTACTGTAGTACCTGAAAAATCCACAATGAAGAGGGGTGAGCCTTTAACTCAATAAATTATGAAATATCACTATACCTGGGGCCTGAACAATAAACATATATAACAAAATGGGTTTAGAAACAATAACATATATGTGCCTAGAAGAAATGGCACCAAAGAAATAGAACCAATCAATCATATCATATCATAACTTATTAATTAGGGCAATAACTTCTCCATTTTCATTACGTATGCTTGGCCGAGCATACGCCTAGAGTACATACCCTCTCTAGGTAGGACACTGACATATTTGACCCTATCAGTTAGGTCACTGGTGCACACGGTCTAATGGTATATCCCCCATTAGTAAGGCATTCTGTCATACATATGGTCAATGGCTTAGTCAATAGCTCAGTAGGAATAATAACAATAATTAGACCCAAGTGATCTCTTAATAAATCAATAATCAATTAGACCCAAGTGGTCCTTTGATAATCAATAAACAATTAGACCTAAATTATCTTTTGATAATCAATAAATGATATTTAGCAATTACAATAGGTTAACAAAATAAAATGATAATTCAATAGTGAATAATGAAATGGATTCAAAGGCTGATACCAATAATAACAATAATAGTCAATAAGCAACATAATTCAATAGGAATTTCAATAAATCATTTATAATAGGTTACCATGTATTGATATATTTCATAACTTACCTCTCTAAGCAAAAGCTCCAATTAAATACTAATCACTATAATCCAATTAAGATATAACAAATCTCAGATTCACAACCTACAATAAAACTTCTGATTCAATTATTATCGATCTCTATACTACAGATCTAAACTAATTAACTTAATAATCTTAATTTAAAATCAATATCAATCTATTCTATTACTTAATCAAATAAAACAATTATGTTCTAAAATCAGAATAATCACTAGAAACATATTCAGAAATTCGATCGTTGCTTACCAGAAATTCATTGGAAAAACTATTTAACTTCGAATTTCGATAAAAATAGTATCAAAAATCTTGTTTAGAAGTGAGGATCTAGATTTTCTAGTTATTTACTAATTGTCAGAGGATCATTGGAAAAACTATTCCGGTCTGCAGTCTGTCGCCAGATTCTGACCAAAATTTCAAGTTAGTTCAAAAATTACAAATAATACACCAAATGAAAGCTGAGAATGTCAGAAATCCAACAGTACCAAAATCGTTGAAAATGAAAGTTGGAAAGTTGACGAAATTTAGCTCAGAAGCTGCTGGCCAGCAACTATTTTGGCAGTGAGTGTGGATTCGTCCAGCGGCGAATGGCTGCGATCTAGGTAGTGTTGGAAAGATCTCAGCCACCTCTTTCCAATGGTTTGGCGCGTGCACTATTCTGATCACTGGAAGGTGGCAATCTGGCAGTCTAAAGTTTTTGCTTCTGCTACTCCCTCTCTCTCTCTCTCTCTCTCTTGCTATCTGCTAGCTCTGGCAAACAACTCCCCTTCCCCTTTTTAAAATAATTTTTTTTATAATAATAGTAAAATATAATAATAATAACAATGATAATAATGATGATGTTAGACATCATCAATACTTTCTCCTTTTTTATCTTTTTCTTTTTTATCTTTTTCTTTGTTTTTTTTTTCTTCTCGTTGAGAACATAATGATTATGTTTCCTCTCTTTTTTCTTTTTTTTTTTTAAATCATCATCATCATTTCATTTAATTTCTTTTTAATAAGAATAATAATAATAATTATTATTATTATTATTATTATTATTATAATTTTCATAAATTCAAAATAATAATTCCCAAAAATTAATAATAATAATATTTCACTAAAATAATTAATAATTATTGATACCAAAATTTAAATTAACATAATCAATAATTTATTAAAAATAAAATTTTTTAATAAAATTCAATAATAATGAAATCACAATATTTTTGAATAAATAAATAATAACTAGGTGTTAATTTCTTAAATTAATTTGAAATTAACAAAATAATACCAATAAATAATATTTACCAATTAGCAATAATTAAATATTACTATAAAATATTTTTGAAATTTCTCTAATTAGAATATTTATTAAATTTAAATAAATAAATACTCCAAAAATCAAATAGAAAAAAAAAAATTTCTCAGATATTACACTATCTTATTACCATCTCTTTTAACAAATGAAAAACATAACAAAATGAAAAATTCAATATAAACAACCAACGTCCTCCAAGATCAGGTGAATAGGTTATAAGCTTGAGTTTCAATTTTCAATTCCATTGATAAATGAAATGGAATCACTTTAATAATTAAATCAAGGTAAACATCCTATTGGATTATGTTCAAACCCTCTCTGATCACCATGGCCTCTGCCATAATTGTCAAATTGAGAATCGAAATCCTAACCTTGTGAATAAAGAATTGAGAACCAAATCAAATGGTAAGATTTTTTTAAGATGCTAATACTAATAATAAAAAAATTTTGTTCGTATAAAGAATATACTTTATATCAAATATTCTTTAGTTTTAAAGTGTATTCAACTTTAAAATTATTACTAAACCAAAAAGTTCTTATAGCATATATTTCCAAATCTAAAAATTATATGTAACAAAACATCCTTAAATTAATTAAGGAGGAAAAAAAGAATAAATTAAAGCTAGCCTACTAATAAAATTAATCCATAAAATCATCATCTTATTTAATTTCAAGATTATCATCATCCTCATCATTATTTTTATCTTTTAATATAGCCAAGTCCTCTTGCACTCCTTCATCTTCACTCCCTTTCTCACCATTAAGCATTATTAAATCTTCAATCAAATTATCTCTAACAACCTTTCCTTTTTCTAATCTATCATGCTTTATGTTCCTTGTCCCTATAGGATAAACACAATATAAAAGTTTTATAAACTAACTTAATCTTAGAAAATAAAAGATATTTGATATAAACCTCATTTTCTTCTGTTGCTAGATCCAAGTGCTCCATCATCCTCAAAGCATTCATCAACATCCATCCACGAATGGTCTTTAGGTAAACAATGGCCTTCAACTTTGGTAATCCATCCATCATCTGAGTCCATGTCACTCAAACAAATAGGATCGTATGTCTCACCTCTTTCTTCCCTCCTTTTATTTTTTTTTGGCCTTAAGTTGAATCTTGTATTTTATAACACAAGAGCATTCAATCTTTATTGTTCCAATTGATTTCTCTTTTTAGAGTGAACATGCACAAATTGATGAGAAATCCTCCTTAATTGGAGGAAAAGAAAAAGTAAAAAATAAAAATAGAAAAGAAAAGAAAAGAATTAACGGAGGAAAAGAAAAAAGTTGATTTTAGCTAAACTATTTTTAGCATGAATTTTAGTATAAATACTATACAGTTTTTCATTTGTAAAAATCATCTCAGAAAAAAAACCTCAATTAAAATCCAAACTTAATAAGTTTGAGAAATTGAGAGAAAGAGAAAAACCTCTTGAGAGATAAAACCAAGAGAGAGTTTAGCCACCATTATTTGGTGAGATTATTATTGTATTCTGATTAATTATTTCTTAGTGAAATATACAGAATTATTTTTGCCCATTTTATTTACACAAGGCTGGGAAAAGTTTGATCCTGGGACTACCATATTTTTTTATTGGCCATTTATATTTGTCATCTTTCCCAACGAGTGGTATCAGAGCTTCGGTTTTAAAAAAAAAATTATATTCTTGTGTAATTTAAGATGGAGGAGTCGTCGTCATCATCAGCAACAATGCTCAAATTGACTGCATCCAATTACTCCATATGGAAGCCAAGAATGGAGGATATCCTTTATTGCAAGGATTTGTATGAGCCCCTTCAATTGGTGGGACAAAAACCAGAAGAGAAGTCAGACGATGCGTGGAGCATTTTGAATAGAAAAGCTGTCGGACAAATCCGACAATGGGTGGATCAAAGTGTGTTCCATCATGTGGCACAAGAGACAGATGCATATAAATTATGGACAAAATTGTCATCCATGTACGAGCGGAAGACCGCTCAAAATAAAGCATCGGTTATCCGACGGTTGGTAAACCTTAAGTACAAAGATGGTCGAAGTATTACCTAGCATCTTAGTGACTTCCAAGGGTTGATCAACCTGTTGACGAATATGAATATGGTGCTAGATGATGAGTTACAAGCACTAGTGTTACTCAGCTCATTGCCAAATAGCTGGGATACACTAGTAGTATCTTTAAGCAATTCAGCTCCTCAAGGCGTTCTTACATTGGACATAGTCAAAGATAGCATGTTCAATGAAGAAGCAAGAAGGAAAGAACAAGGTGGAGTAGCCGAGTCAGAAGCCCTCGTCTCAGAATATCGTGGAAGGACTAGCAATAGAAAATTCCATAAGCGAGACAAGTCAACAGGCAAGTCAAGAGATGGCTCGAGAGGGAGGTTCAAAACAAGAAAGGACATAGAATGTTACCACTGTGGCAAAACAGGCCACATGAAGAGAGAATGCAGATTATTTAAACGAGAGCAAGATAGAGGTAACGAAAATAGTGATGCCAGGCATACAACTGCAACTACCTCTGGTGGAAATGATATAATTATTTTATGTGGTGATAGCTTTATTAATTTTTTCTCTCAAGATACATGCTGGATAATAGATTCTGGTGCATCATTTCATGTCACCTCACGAAGGGACTTCTTTACATCTTACACTAATGGAGATTTTGGTAATGTGAGGATGGGAAATGACAAATTGTCTAAGATCGTGGGAAGAGGAGATATTTCCCTTGAAACCAACACAGGTTGTCACTTGGTTCTGAAGGATGTGAGACATGTTCCAGATATGCGTCTCAATTTAATCTCTACTGGATTACTTGACGATGAAGGATACACCAATGTCTTTGCTGAAGGGAAATGGAAACTCAGCAAGAACTCTCTTATCACAGCACGAGGGAAGAAGGAGAACACCCTATACATGACACATGCTAATGTCAATAATGGGTATGTAAATGCTCTTGCAAAAGACTCAATCGAGCTATGGCACAAACGGCTCGGTCATATAAGTGAGAAAGGCCTCCAAATTTTAGCTAAAAGAGAGGCGTTGACAGGGATGAAGCAAGGTATGACTCTAAAACCATGCGCGCATTGCTTAGCTGGAAAGCAGCATAGAGCTTCATTTCAACATGGTCAGGCACAAAGAAAACCCAATGTATTGGATGTTGTGTACTCTGATGTTTGTGGTCCTATGACCGTTAATACTCTTGGTGGTGCAAGATATTTTATTACCTTCATTGATGATCATTCCAGGAAGATATGGGCTTATGCACTTAGGTCAAAAGATCAAGTGTATGAAGTCTTCAAGCAATTTCATGCTAGCGTTGAACGAGAGACTGGCAGAGGCTTGAAGTGTATTCGCACCGACAACGGAGGAGAATATATGGGAATGTTTCAAAACTATTGTAGAAGTAATGGAATTAGGCATGAACGATCTGTTCCGAAGACTCCGCAACATAATGGTGTAGCTGAGAGAATGAACAGAACAATCGTTGAAAGAATAAGAACAATGTTATCTCATGCCAAGCTGCCCAAAAGTTTTTGGGGTGAAGCCCTCATGACTGCAGTTGATCTAATCAACCTTTCTCCTTTAGCACCTTTAAATGGTGATGTTCCGAACAAGTTTTGGTCAGGAAAAGATGTTTCCTACAATCACTTGAAAATTTTTGGCTGTAGAGCTTTTGTTCATATTCCTAAAGATGAAAGATCCAAGCTCGATGTGAAATCGAAAGAATGTATCTTTGTGGGATATGGGAATGAAGAATTCGGTTACAGGTTATGGGATCCTGTAGCTAGAAAGATTATTAGGAGTAGAGATGTTGTCTTCTTTGAAGATCAGAACATTGAAGACATTCAAAGAGGTGACAAACCTAGAAATTCTAAAGAATATCCTGCTAATTTAGATCCAATTCCTTCTCCATTAGAAACTAATGATGAGCAAGATGAATCCAATGATCAAGCTAGTGATCCTATTATAAATGAACCAGTTAATGATGACACGGCTAATGATCATATAACTGATGGTATAATAGATGATGTAGCAGATGAGGGGCAAGAAGCACAAGCCCATGAAGAACCAGTGGTTGAATTCCAACCAAGAAGATCAACTAGGGAATGGAGACCTTCTAGTAGGTATTCTCCAAATGATTACATTCTCCTAACAGACGGGGGAGAACCAGAATGTTATGATGAAGCATTGACCCATGATCAACGAGATGAGTGGTTGAAAGCTATGCATGAAGAAATGGAATCTCTGCATGAGAACCACACATATAATCTTGTGAATCTACCAAAAGGTAGAAAAGCACTCAAGAACAAATGGGTGTACCGATTAAAAACGGAAGAAAACAACTCTAAGCCTAGATTTAAGGCAAGGCTAGTTGTGAAAGGTTTCAATCAGAAGAAAGGAATTGACTTTGAAGAAATTTTTTCACCTGTAGTGAAGATGTCATCCATACGGGTAGTACTTAGTTTGGCTGCAAGCCTAGATCTCGAGATTGAACAGCTAGACGTAAAGACAGCTTTCCTTCATGGAGATCTTGAAGAAGAAATTTACATGGAACAGCCAGAAGGATTCAAAGTCCAAGGAAAAGAAGATTTGGTATGTCAATTGAAGAAAAGCTTGTACGGACTCAAGCAGGCACCTCGACAATGGTACAAGAAGTTTGATTCCTTCATGATTAAGCATGGATATCGGAGGACTACTTCAGACCATTGTGTATTTGTTAAAAGATTTGATGATGGTGAATACATCATACTTCTTCTCTATGTTGATGACATGTTGATCGTAGGACAAAATAGTGACAAAATTAGCAAGCTGAAGAAAGAGTTAGCTAAAAGTTTTTCTATGAAAGACTTAGGACCTGCAAAACGAATCCTCGGTATGGATATATCCCGTGATAGAAAAAATCGAAAGTTAAGGTTATCACAAGAAAGTTATATCGAGAAGGTACTAAAGCGGTTCAACATGGATAAAGCAAAACTAGTTTCTACTCCATTTCCTAATCATTTTAAGCTTAGTTCAAAGCAAAGTTCTACATGTGAGAAAGAAAAAGAAGACATGGCTAATGTGCCATATTCCTCAGTTGTTGGTAGTCTGATGTATGCAATGATTTGCACGAGGCCAGACATAACACACGCAGTTGGCGTTGTAAGCAGATTCCTATCTAAACCAAGTAGAGAGCATTGGAATGCAGTGAAATGGATTCTCAGATATCTTCGTGGTACTTCTAAAATGAGTTTATGCTTTGGAGGTGGAAAACCTCAATTGACTGGCTACACAGATGCGGATATGGCAGGAGATCTTGATTCCAGAAAATCTACTTCAGGATACCTGATTACATTTTCAGGGGGAGCAGTTTCATGGCAATCAAAGTTACAGAAATGTGTTGCTCTATCAACAACAGAGGCAGAGTTTATTGCAGCTAGAGAAGCATGCAAAGAAATGCTCTGGATGAAGCGGTTCTTACAAGAACTAGGGCAAGTGCAGCACAAATATGCTTTGCATTGTGATAGTCAAAGCGCAATCCATTTGAGCAAGAATCCGAGTTTTCACTTGAGGTCAAAGCACATTGATGTGCGATATCACTGGATACGTGATGTGTTAGAATCCAAACAATTACATCTTGAGAAAATCCATACTGATGACAATAGTTCAGATATGATGACCAAGTCCTTACCTAAAGACAAGTACGAATTTTGCAGAGAAGCAGCGGGACTACTAGAGCCCTCCAACTAAGTCGGATGGGGGAGATTTGATGAGAAATCCTCCTTAATTGGAGGAAAAGAAAAAGTAAAAAATAAAAATAGAAAAGAAAAGAAAAGAATTAACGGAGGAAAAGAAAAAAGTTGATTTTAGCTAAACTATTTTTAGCATGAATTTTAGTATAAATACTATACAGTTTTTCATTTGTAAAAATCATCTCAGAAAAAAAAACCTCAATTAAAATCCAAACTTAATAAGTTTGAGAAATTGAGAGAAAGAGAAAAACCTCTTGAGAGATAAAACCAAGAGAGAGTTTAGCCACCATTATTTGGTGAGATTATTATTGTATTCTGATTAATTATTTCTTAGTGAAATATACAGAATTATTTTTGCCCATTTTATTTACACAAGGCTGGGAAAAGTTTGATCCTGGGACTGCCATATTTTTTTATTGGCCATTTATATTTGTCATCTTTCCCAACACAAATATACTCCAATTTCTCTCACATCTTGTAGCACTACATGTAAGACTTATAACTCATATAGCAAGACTTAGAGCATTCAATCTTTCTTTGTATTCTTTTCTATAACTCTTCCACCGAAAAGCTAAAATAAAAAGAAACATATATATAGTTAGACTTTTTCACATTATAAAATAATACATAATGATATAACACTAAATTAAAAACATTGGGTTGCTTCTTGTCTCTAGTTAAAGTAGCAATACTCATGCCAAACAATCTTTCTCTACTTTGAACTCTTGTTGATTAACTTTTGTTTCAATATTTAGAAACATCTTTTCAATTATCTTATACAAACCAACTTTAACTTTCATATCCACATCAAAGGAATCATCATACTGAAACCTAAAAAAATATATGATAAAAGTAAAAAACTGATAATAAATTATAAGAAATAAAATAAACTAAAGTTTTATTATTTCTTTTTTCTAGCAAATATACTTACTTGGGATTAAGAAAAATTTTGATGCACGAAATGAATTTTAGAGTTGCAAATCCCGTCTTAAATCAATAATATTCCAAATACACTTATATTTTGTTTTTTAATGATTAAAATTTTGCAATTATTTTTCTCTTTTACTCTATCCATTGCTTTATCTGTGTACAATTGCCAATTTTGCATTACTATTAATAAGTCTTAAAACATTGACAAGTGGGCTCACACACTTCAAACAAAACTTGATTGACTTCCAAATCTTATCATCTGATAACAAAATTTCCCCCACCTTTTTTGCAACGATGAAATAAGTAATGGACTCTTTAATAAAATAAAAGGTAATACATGCCCATATAAAAATCTACAAATACTTTGAACTGGAGGTTCTCTTTCTAAAAGGATTACATTCAAAGTTCATTGTTTAATCTTCTTCCCTTTAGTTAAAAATGCATCTATTGTACTTTTCTTTTTCTCTCCTAATATTTCATCTCCTTAATCTCCTTTACCTACTTCAAAAGATTCTTTTGCATTTTGAAATTTTTGTGTTTCTAGTTCCTCTAAAATTTTAATGCAATGTTCCCTCACATTTTTGGAACATTGAGTACAAGGTGCAACATTATCATAATCACCCACTAAGTGATGTTTCATTCGATTTATATCTCCCATTCTCACAATAGTTACACTTTAAATTTATTCTATTAACATTAATTCAAGAGAAATGTTCCCATGTAGAATCGACACTTTTTTTTATTGAAAAAATATTTTTAGATTTTGAAGCCATGTTCAACAAATCAAATATAAGCCTACAAAAATTTAAAGTGATAATTAGTTTAGACTCTAAATTAAAAGTTTAAATTATAGTAAACTATAATAATATACATTATAATAAATCAAATTACTGTAAATTAGATATTCATTAACTCAAATATAAATATTATAATACAATTAAGATTGATATATTAATAATTTAATATAAAAAAGTAAATATACTATCCAAAAAGTATGATGGTGTCTAGCAAAATGCAGTCAAAAAGACAAACCACGATGAAGGCAAAACAATTAATAAGTAGATAAAATTGGTGGCCAACAAACATTATTGAAAAAAAAAAAAAAAAAAAAGGTGGCTAGAAGTTTAAGAACCATATAAAAGGTAACTTTGAAGTGGGAAAAACTTAAAAAGCAACAAAACTCGTAATAGAAAGTGGGCAAGAGGAAAGATAATTATTTACCACTTTACATACCTTTGTTGTACACATCAACTTCAAATTTAAAAATCTCCTCTTAAGTCCCAATTGTTTTGTTTTTGATTTTTCTTGGGAAGAAGTTTGAAGCTTGAACAATGAAGAGTGAAGACTTTATTTTGAAGATATGCAGATTCAATTTCTTTCTCGTGTTTCTATCTTTTCTTTTTCTTTGAGAAATGATATTTCTATCTTTTGTTGGCTATATAAAAGGTCAAATTCTTGTATATTTTCCTATTTGATTGTTTTTCTTTTTTATATTTTTTCCCTATTTGAAAATAAATTTTGTGTTTTATGTTTTATTAGTTAAAAGTGTAATAATCTGAATTTTTATTTATTTTATAAAATCTTATTTTGTATGAAAATATGTTATTTAATTATTTTTCTTACTAAAGCATAATTGAAATTGTCATTGTCATTTAATTTTATATATTTATATGATTTGAAAAATGTATTATTAATTGTAATTTTATTTTTAATGTTAGATATGTGAATATAATCGAATAAAGTATTTATATATTTAACTATGAATATATTATAGTGGTTATTTTTGAGAATTTATATCTAGCAAAATTACATGTGAAAATAATAAAATTTTATATTTTGATATTTGAATATTAATTTTTAAGAATTTTTAGAAATTAATATTATGTTCAACTAATTTAAAATATATTGTTAATTATAAAAATTTTTATGGAAGACTTAATGGAATTATAATTTGATTATTAAAAGTTTAGATTATTATTATTATTATTAACATTAATATATATATATATATATATATATATATATATATATATATATATATATATATATATATATATATATATATATATATATATATATATATATATATATATATATAAAAGAAAAGAAGTGAGGGATCTAGCCATATGATTGGCTAAAGGGTAGCCAATAAGATGGCCAAATGAAGAATTTTGGAACAGACAGAAGTGAGAGGAAGAGACAGAAGTGAGAGTGTCTGGTGAGGGTGGCCAACTAACCTCAAGCAGGCAGTGTCGAGCATCGCCACTACCACTGCGAAGATTGGTGTCCGACGAGATTAAGAGAGGCAACGATAATCGAAACCTATGATCGAAGATGGCGTACTCGCAGAGACAGGATTTTCGATGACTAAAGCTTCAAATCTAGATTCCGACAATGGAATCCAATGAAATTGGTCTCATTCAACTCCTAGTGGCAAGAGCTTCAAATTAGTACCTGCCATGCCTCTTGAAAGTTACCGAAAGTGGAGATCGGAGAAATAGAGGCTGAAACTTTGAGGGCTGATTCCGGTGAAACGGCAGCTAGTGTGGCGAGTGGCAGCTGTTTTTAAACTCCTAATGTCAAAGCGAGTAAGATGGCATGAAGATCACCCTGGTTTTCCACCGGCAACAGTGGTGCATGGTGGGACGACGCTCGGACCCAATCCAGCAACTCCGTCTCGCCATTTCGATGTGATTTTTGACATTCATTCAATTGAATTTTACATTAGTAAATTTGAAACTCTCAAATTTCAATTATTATTGAGTCAGAGATTGATTTAAGTTATGTTTATTATATTTAATTAGTAATTAATATTTCTATGAATTGCATTGCTTGTTTAGATGATTGTGAGTTGGGTGGACCTAGGAGAGGTCATTGATGTTATGTTATGTGGTCTATTGAGGTTATTTAAAAGTGTTTGTTTTCTCTGTTACAATTAGGCACAATTCTAGTTTAGGAGAAATTTTGCCAAAATCCGGCAACAATTTAAAGAGTCATTTAGTTATATCTTTATAGTCAAGTTGTTCTTTTCTAATAATCTCATCTGTTATTCAAAGTTGATGTTCACGTATCCTTCAGTCATTAAATGTCACACTCCACGATGAGAGCTTATTAGATTTCATCAAATCTGTGAGTTATATAGTTTTAATATAACATTCCATTTACTTTATTTGTTTAATGTTACATTTGCATACATGCATTGTTTGTTTATATACTATATATAAATATGCATTATGAACATATATTAAGCATCCCAGCATATGTACGTGATTGGTTTGTTATGTTTGTATTGCCTATTACTTAAGTTTGCTAGATGGGATTAGGATGACATATGGACCACTTAGGAATGCGAATCTAATGATGAGAATGATGATGACTGATGAGCTATGACTGGTATATAACGGCTTGGCTTGCTCATCACCCAAAGCTGCTGCCAGTCGAGTCAAAGCTGGATGGCACAGGCCAATGATGGCTACAGCCCCATTGGATTTAAGATATGAGTTACCAACTAGGTATAGAGGATTGGCTCCTCAGATTGAGGTTTAATGTGGTTCCTATAGACTGATTTCCATCCTCGTTTGATCATGTGAATTATTTGTCTGGTTGGCATGTGCATTAGCATTTTGAACTATGAATGGTAAGTTATATTAGCACTATATAGCTCATTGATTTCAGGTGGTGGAATGAGCTTGTGAAGGAATTTCAAATTGAGTTATGCTACCTTTTATCTTTCAGCAGTGTTCTGTATTTAAGTATCAAGTTATGTAAATGATATTTGTATATTTGTATTATTATTCTAGAACTCCACAGTGTTGTCCCTTTTACCTGT
This sequence comes from Reutealis trisperma, assembly GCA_947687605.1. NCBI lineage: Eukaryota > Viridiplantae > Streptophyta > Magnoliopsida > Malpighiales > Euphorbiaceae > Reutealis > Reutealis trisperma. The sequence goes on along the minus strand of CANTUT010000850.1, from coordinate 261,001 downwards.
ATTTTGGTTAATTCTCGGTTGTATATATTCTTCTAAGTTGAGAAATTATTTTGTTAAGCAAAAACCAATCATATGGTATTTGATATTTTGAGATGAATGAGATAATAGCCCAGTATGGCATTGATTTGAATTGATGTTTAATTGGATTTGCTTAACATGTGGGCTTATAGCCCTATTCTATTTTAGTTTTGTCATTTAGTGTGAGATCAGGCTTACTATGGGTACTGGTAGCCACATGCATCACCTGTGTTCTAGTGCCGGTTACGTGCCCTTGGGTTCAGGTCATGACAAAAAGTATCGAAGCATTTGTTTTTAATATTTTAAGAATTGCATGATTCAACCAAATCATATAAATTGTATTGATTCAAGATCGAGTAGAATGATTCTTTGTCTATTCTCTCTTATTTTTTATTCTCTATATGGAGTCGACTCATTCTTGATGAATTAACTCGAGTCATATGATTGGACTCGTGAATCATATGAGTCCAACAACAATGGCTTTTTCCAATGCCACTTCACATTTCAACTATGATTTTTTACGTAAAGACAATAGAACAACTCTTGCCACATCTCACAACACTACACCAATTTCCTCCAAAACTAGAGACTCATCTATGGCTACATCTACATTGAGTTTTCACTTACCATATGTTAGTAGCAACCATTTAACTAGAAGAAAAGTCAGCTAGATTTTGGCACTTGATCATACCTATGCTCCTGAATAAAATTAACAACTTTACTCATTATTAAAGCTAGCTCCTTGGCAACTTTATCATGCCAAAATTTATTCTTGGCACCCCTATAACCCATAGCATGAGAACAAAAAGGGAAAAATTCTTTTAATCTATTATTGTTGTTACAAAAATATAAAGAAGAGAAATTGAGAGAATAATAACTAAGAGAAAAGAAATTAAGAGAACAGTATTGAGAATTTGAATATAGAATTATATATAGAATTATTTATGTGTATATTAAGTTACAACTTATTCATAATAGAGTTATGATACTAATTAGGAAAGGATAATGATTTCTAGTTAGCAATATACATCTAATGAGGAATATACATTTAATTAGCAATAATGCTAATTATGCTAACATCACCCCTCAAACTCAAAGTGATAATGTATCAGCTTGAGTTTCCCAATTAAAGCGCGAAATTGAAGTGCAGAATAAGAGCATAGAATTAAAGCATGATATCAGGTTGTGTAATAGAGCACGATATCAAGATGCATACCAGAGCATGAATCAGAATGCTATCGTGGTATGATTTTTAATGATAAGATGGCTTTTCAAAATAAAAAAATATTGATGAGAACAATAATTTGTAGAAAAAAAATTATTTGAGATTTTTTTCCTTTTTTTAGACATATTTTCGAATGTCAAAAACTAAAGAATTAAATCCGAAAAAAATTTTAGAGCAAAGGCTCTTATGCTGGTTATAGAAATATAAAGAAGATAAATTGAGAGAATAATAATTGGGAGAATAGTATAGAGAATTTGTATATGAAATTGTATAAAAAATTATATATGTGTATATTAGGTTACAACTTATTTATAATAGAGCTATGATACTAATTAGGAAAGGGTAATGATTCCTACTTTGGAATATACATCCAACTAAGAATATACAACTAATTATGAATATACATCTAATTAGGAATAATGCATGCTAACAATTGTCTCTATGTACATTTTGATGATACCAAAAATTAAGTATTTAATGTGTTTATGTATGATGCAAATATAGGTTCATAGTTGAATTATTTTATTATATATTAATTGCTTACAAGTTGTAATGGGAGTTATAAACCATTACAACACAATTAGTTTTAAGTGATTGTCCGGTACATAGGACTTACTCCCTTAATTTATTCTTTACCCCCATTGCCAGTAATTCACCACCGTGAAAAGGCATAGTAGCTATGGTTTTCTTTAGGTCTTGATGCACTTATGTATCAAACATATTCTCTATGCACCTAGCAGAAAAACATTGATTACCAATGGACTATTCCATTGTTAATCGTATTTTTTCATTTGTAATCAAATTTATCGATGGATTAGAGATGAAAAATAAATGTCAAAAAAAAACCTGATTGAAATATATTACCAACTATGATATCTCTCCCAAGCATCGGTCTAATTTGCTAAAAGAGGATAAAAATGCTCATTCGATGTCTGACTCACATTGAAGCCCTCTATTTTGGATAGGTTGATTTTGAAAATAACTTACGAGTCATGACCTTAATTTTATTTAATTGGAATAATTTTATTTAATTGGAAAAATATTAAGGAAAAAATCCAAATGACTCCAATTTATTAATCTTTTAACTAATTTATCCAAGGATAAAATCATTAATCTTCAAAATCAAAGAGGATTCGAGGACTAGGTTTTTGGTTTTAAATAATATAAATTTGACTCCTAAGTGTAATCTAATTTGAAAATTTGATTTTATGTATGATAGATATAAATGACAATTTAAGATGCACGGACATAGTATAATTATGAATGCATGGAGAGAATCAAGAGTATTCTCTGTAGTCCCTATGGATTCTAGGAGAATCACACTTTACTCCTTAACTCCAAAATAATTAAATTATATTGATTACATTAATTAAATAATAGGATGCCTTTCTAGCCCTTATGGGATTCTAGGAAGGCCACAAATTTGCTTAAAAAATATGAAAATTATATTGAAGAAATAAATATATAAGGGGATTGACTGAGATTTAGATTTCAGGTTTGGATTTAGATTCTAAATGTATCTACATATTCCATTGAATGGGGATTGAAACTCATGTAGTTTGTTCCATAGTTAAGTAAAGGGATTAGGGATCAATTGATTTGATTTGGAAATTTTAATGGGTGAGAGAAAATATTATACCTTTGCTTTGGATGTGCACAAAGAGCAAAAGATTTTGCCTAACCGAAGTTTTGTTTTGTCAGCACCAGATAGTTGGGATCCTACTTAAGGAAAGTAGATGAGGATGGAGGGTTAGATTAATTAGTGGATTAATTAATTAATTAATTAAGGTGATAGATTAAAATGATAGTGTAATTAACTAAAAGAATTAGTTAATGTGATTGATTAATTAATTAACTTATTGATTAGAATTAATTAAATTCAAATAGAATTTATGTAACAACCCACACCCACTTTAAGAATTCTCGTGATAAATTGCTTGATTTCGAACTATTAAGGTTAAGTGTGTGCTTTTGTGAAAATCAGTAATCTAAGTGATTGATGAGTATGTAGCATATTAAATTAATTTTAATATGCATGATATGAGTTGCTGTTATGAAATAAATGATTTATATGAAGTACATTTGCGTAAAAGAATTTATTTTAGATAAAATGAATTTTTATGCATAAAGACAATTTTTAAGCATAAAATGATTTTATGAGTATTTTAAAATAATTTTTAAAATAAATATTTTTGGGAGAAATATTACAGAAATAATAAGAAAAATATTCTCTTTATTTTTAATTTTAATCAGCCCAAATACCCAAAAGCCCACTACACTAAAATCCTTCTAACCTAGTTCATTAAGGGTATTAGTGGAAATTATATCCAAACCCTAGTATATATTCTAAATTTCAGCCAGAATAGAGTTACAGCAGCCATCCCCTTATTTTTTCTGTATCTTGGCAAAAAAATCCTCTCAAAATATTCTTCTCTACTGAAATTAAGAAAACACCTTTCCGTTTCGTGATTTCTTGACCATTATCGTAAATTTTTCTTCTCTTTCAATTTCTAAACTGATTTCTATGAAATAAATTATGGAAAAATTATTTTGAACTGGTTGATTACTAATTTTTATTGATTTAATTCTATTTGGGTGAGTTTTTGGGAGAGAAAATCTATTTTCTACCGAAAACACAAATCTTTCCACAGAATTTCTCCAAAGGTGAATTCTATAACTTAAAATCACAATTTTTATGCATAAACATCACTAGGGAGGCAATTTGTGTATTCTTGTTCTCTAAACTAATTTTTGATCTGTTTTGATGAAAAATATTAGATTAAATAATATTTCTACATATTTCTGTGATGACTGGAAAGTTTTGAAAAATAAAGGAGTTTAAGGTTTTTGTGTTAGAACTTAGAAGTTGGAAAATTCTCTTACTAAATTGATATGTGGCTGTCGATTTGTGTGAGAAAGCACTCTAATATGATATTTATGTTATTTAGATGAAAAATAATGATTTGAACCATGTGTCTATTTATTGCAGTAATGAACGAAAAGCGCGGAAAGCGCAAAAACTCATGATTTTTCCCCTAAGCCTTTAGACTTGGAATTTTTTTGTATAAATACTATCTATGGCTGCCGAATCATATATGGATGTGTTCTAAACTGATATTTGCTGTGATTGAATGAAAAATAATAGTTTAAACAACCTGTTTACATATTTCTGAAATGACTGGAAAATACCAAAAATAAGAAAACTCATGGTTTTGTGCTCTATAATTCAAAAGTTGAATTTTTATGTATAAAAAACACCAAGTGTGGCTGATTCATATGGATTAAAATTCTAAGATGATTTTTGTTGTGTTTACATGGAAAATCTTGGTTCAAACCATGTTTTTACATATTTTTGAAATAGACGGAAAGTGCGAAAAGAAAAAGAATTTAGTTTTACTTTGGTGATGTATTCGGCTATATAAATATTTTTGTCCCAATATTTATAATTTTTATGTGATGTGTTTTGATGATTATTGACATGTATGTATGTACAATAAATGATAAAATTACATGTTAGTTGAAGGTATGATCCTAGATAAGCTTAGATGCATTTTGGTATACTTAAGGTATACTTAAGGTATCTTAACCTTATATTGTGATTAGAATACAAATATGATTGGGAAATATGGAACTAGATGTTATGATAACTTGATAATAAATACATGGTTTTGAGTTGATGAAGTGACAATTGAATAAAAAGGATCATAAGAGTTAAGCATGACACTTGAAAGGTTAATTGTTAAGTTGACCTGTATGAAAGTGTAAAGTGTATTAAGATGATTGTTAAAGTGAAATGATATTGAGGTAATAATATTGTGATGACCTTAGAAAGGTATTGACATGATTGTAATGTGTTCTCATGTGAGCCTATAAGGCCTAAGTGTGCAAGACTTTTAAAGTCAATGTATTATGTGCAAGTAACAAGTACACCTTTACGTGGACTCTAAGTGTATGTGTATGCTATATGTGCATAGGTAGTTATGAGATAGGAGCATCATGAGTAAATAAATACTAAGTATTAAATCAAATATTATGTTAGAGTTTGAGGAGCTTTAGAAGGGCAAAGGGACTATGTTTGCTAGGAGTAAAGAAACCTCAAGGTGAGTAAACATCGTATTCATTCTGCAAGTGTGAGTAAACACTATGTTTATGTTACAAGTGCAAGTAACATTTTGTTATGTTACAAATATGTGATATCATGTTATATGAACCTTTGACATTTTTGAAACCCAGGTTCCTTCTATTCTAAATATTATTATATGATCTCTTTGACAAGCTTGGGTTGCTAAAGGACATTTGGTCAAAAACTATTTTGTTTATCCAATGAGAATTTCTTGTGATTAATACCCTAACTTATATTCTTTCTGGAACTACACTATTATTGTATCTTTTTTTCAAAAGTTTAGCCACCAATGTTATTAAGATACATGTTATTGTTGCCTTATGTGATATTATTAATTGTGATTACCATTAGCTCTAGCTATGGTACCTTTAACCCTTTATGCAGAATCCTCGTGCCAATGCGGGTAATCATCAGAACCTATGCACATGGTCTTAACCCAATGGATAGGGGTTGTGTATCCACCTCAGCTATAAGGGACGATTCTAGCTGTGGAGCCTGATAAACTTCATGCCTTATAAGTGATAGGAGTTTGAATTTGGTATAAGGCCACCTCTCCTTTATAAGTTTGAGTGATAGAGCAATAGCCTTCACTCTTTATAAGTTATAAGTGTGATTTTTGCAAACTTGCCCAAATTGAACCTTTGCTAAATTGCAACTTGATTCATGAATTATTAAATCATGAACTATGTGTATAAGCCACATGTTTCCTTTTCAAAAGAATATGTGATAATGTATGTGCCTTATCGTTTACTCATTGAGATCATCTATCTCAACCCTTTTTCCTTGTGTGGTTCTAGGTGAGCAAATGTGAGGAGGCAAGGTGATGGCTCAAGTATTCTACTTCGCTTAGGGAATTCCTTGTCCAAGTTATCAATAATACTAATTTCTGAAGTCTTTTCATTTGATGCTCCGGGAATGTTGATTGATACTTATTAATATATATTGTTTTCCCTATGGATTTTATATGTAATGATTTATTTTAGACTTCTGCAATTAAAGGTATTCATCTAAATGTTTTAAATGAGTTATTGTAAAAGGTTTGGTAAGATCTAGGCATGATTTGTTTATAAGTAAGTAGGTTCTACGGGTATAGGTGACCTTATGTCTCTTCATGTTCTAGGACTATCATATCTCTAAGGTTGGGATGTGACAATTTAATTGATAGGAAAGGTACTCAAAGAGAGTAGAGAGATTAATAGGAGAGAAAGAGAAGAAGAGTAAATGGATAGTTTATTAACACAAATTCTTAGGGTGAAGAGAAATGAAGAGTGGAAGAGCTTGTTTATAGGCAAGGTAGGAAAGGGCATTTTGGGAATAAAAATGTGAAAAAACCAAAAGGATGGGGTAAAAAGGATGAAAATAGATTGGAGATGGGTCAACAACAGAATTTTAGTGCACAGGGGAAGGACAAGAGCAAAAGAGGTGTGTGGCGCCACAGGGCTGCTCAAGGTGCCAAAGGAGGGTACTGTGGTGCCGTAGTTAGCTACCTGAGCGATGCAGCCCTGCCATGTTGCATAGCAGGTGTAAACTCTTAATTTTACACCCTCATCATCATGGCTCAGCCTAACACTTGCTAATTTTAGTGCGCCATGGAAAGCTAGTATGATAGTCTTGCTAGCCAGTTAGCAAGCAGGGGTAACTCGGAAAGAAAATTTTAGCCTTCGAGTAATTACTACTCAAATACCTAATTTTCCAATATAAACCAACTTCAATCTCTAAAAAAAATGTTGTTGACATACGCAGCCGCACAGACCTGGTGCGGATCCATGCCATGCTGCTATGGCCGCTGCACGCAACTTAAGAGCAGACATTAACGCAGATCCATACAGGCTCAATGTGGATGTGCGCTAGTGGTCCCCTTTTTCAGCTTGAATTTCCTAAAATACCCCTCCTTTTGGCCTATTTTCAGTCCTTTTTTATCTTTTCGCCCCACACCCTTCACGCATAAATACCCCCTCATTTTTATCATTTTTCGACACCCCTCATGTTAGTATTGATGGCTATCTACCAACTCCTCTCTTACTCCCTCCAATCACTCTCTAATTAATTAATCATTTTAATTAATAAATTACCTCACCCTAACCAAAAGTTAATTAATCTTTTTAATTATCTAAAACTCTTTTTTCCAAAATTAACCACTGAAATTAATTAATTAATTAATCACATTTTTAAACAAACAAATCAATCTCTTTTTAACTAATCCACCATTTATCTTAATTAATTAATCTTTTTAATTAATTAATTCATCCATCCATTTCATCATATTAATTAATTAATCATTTTAATTAATTAATCAACCTTTTGATCAATCCAATCATCTGATCTCAATAAAACTAAATTTCGGTATGATAAAACCTTTCTCACAAAGCAAAGGTATCAACATTTTTCTCTCATCCACAAACTCAAATCAAATCAGTCAATCCAATCAACCCCAAAATCTCTCCACTTAATTGTGGAACAAACTACATGGGTTTTGATTCCCATTTAATGGGGTACGTAGGCAAGTTTGGAATTTAAATTCCAACCACAAATCCGACTCCAAATTAATTCCATTTTTTTCCATTTATTTTCAATTGTAATTATTTATTTTTATACTTTTTGTAAGAGAATTTGTGTAATTAGTTATTTGATTACTTTGGAGTTAAAGAGCAATTCTGTGATTCCCCTAGAATCCATAAGGATTAATTTTGTGATTCTTCTATAATCTTTAAGGACCAGAGGGAACACTATCCTTGACTCATTGATGTTTATTTGCTTTATTTCTTAAATTTCCTTATTCATAGTGTGCCATATACGTGCATTTTATTCATAATTATCATCTTATAAATGTTAACCATGAAATTAATTTTCAAAGTCAAATTAAACTTAAAGAGGCAAATTTAGATTATTTAAGCAAAAACCTAATCTCTGCGCTCAACCTGATTCAAGACTAGTGATTTTTATCCTTAGATAAATTAATTGCAAAATTAATGAATTAGAGTCACAAATAGATTTTTTCTTAATTTTTTCATTTTAAAAATAAATTAGGGTGGCGACTCTCAAAATCACTTTTCAAAATTAAAAATCAATTTTCTAAATGATAGCTATTCCAATCCTGAGCACCAAAACTCATTGTATGACCTCTTTAAAAATCGTTCACCTTTCTAAAATTCCCCTAGTGAGGGAAAGGCATCCGAGCGAGGTCTCACAGCAGACCTAACTTGCAGTGCTGCAGGTAGGCCCTACAGTAGACCTCCAGCAACTCTGGTTTTTGCACCATTTAGGTTTCCAGGTCGGTGGGTCCAAAATTAATTGCTGGCTGATTTGGCAATCAGCTTTAGGAAAAGTGGTCATTTTCTGAAAAATATTATCCTGTACAGAATATCCAGTTTTGGTCGAAAAAGTATTAGTATCCAAAAATTAAGTATCATTATAGAGAATTTAGAGGTAATGTCATACCAGCTCTGCAAAACATGCTGAACTTAGTAGATGTCAAAAAAAAAAATACTATCTTGTATAGAAGGTCCAATTATGGTCACAAAAGTATTACTGTCCAAAAATTAAGTATCATTATAGAAAATTTAGAGGTAACGTTGTACTAGCTCTGCAAAACATGCTGAACTTAGTAGATGTCAAACTACAACTATATCATAAGGGTGTAAAATTAAGGGTTGTACCATAATAATATTATATGATATTGTTGATAAAATCATTGACAATTTGGTCTATCAGTAATTAATAAAAAATAAATGAATAAAAAATATAATCCATCAGTAATCCATTGATAATTAACAAAAAATGAATGAAATTGATATGAATTCATCGGTAATCCATCAAAAAATAATTAAAATAAATAAATGAATCCATTATCATCTATAATCCATCGATAATGGTTGAATAAGAATTTATAATTTATAATTTAATTTAATTGCAATTTTTACCCAAGATATACACCAAAAAGGGGGTTGAATTGGTGGTTGATTTAAAATTCAAGAATAATGGAAACTTCAAAACTTATGGCAATGGGAGTTTAAAGATAGATAGAAGAGAGAATGAACACAATGATTTGTAGTGGTTCAGATTATAAACAATCCTACATCCACTCCCCAAGCTCAATTGGGTATTTCACTATCTATGAAGTTTTGAACGAGTTTACATCCAACTCATTGTTTAGGCTCACACCAAACCTTTACAAGAGTTTTCCCAAAGGCTCACTTTCAAACCTCACTAAGAGTTTTAAGAAGGCTAACTCTCAAACCCACAAGTATTTTCCCAAAGATTACACTCAAACCCATATAAGAGAGGCTCACTCTAAAACCTGTATAAGGGCTTTACAAGGCTCAGTCACAACCTAAACAAGTGTTTCAATGGCTAACAATTAAACCAACTAACACAAGATGTGTTTTACAAAGATTATAGGCTTGAGAAATAAAATTGTAAGAGTTTGGACACTTGATAAACTATTCTTCTATTTCTAAGGCCTTAAGTTACCTTTAAAGAGCCATTACAAATGAAAATATAGGACAAAAACTAGATTCCAAATTAGCTTGAAAAAATTGGTTTGTCTAAGAAAGAATTGCAGTTGCTAAGCCTAAGTCGTAGTCGCGATTTTTGTATTTACAACAGCTAGTGATATGTGGCATCAATAACTAGCTGTTAGAGAGGTTAGCTAAATTTGTAAATCTCGTGGTTGCAACATCAGGATCTTGGTCGCAATTCCTGTTTCGTGTCCAAGATAGCAGTCACGAACCTTACCGTAGACCTTACTGCCTCTTTACCATTCTTTGCTTTAAATTAATCACAGTTGTGATATAACTAATCACCATAGCAAAATGAGAATTGTGGGCATGGGCAGAATTTACAAGTCAGCTTTTTACATTTAGGGAATTTTTGATATCTTGAACTTTTAACCATTTCTAAGTGTATTCTCTGTAAAATAAACACTAGGTGCAAACATTAGATTATTTCAATTTAATTGACAAGATCAAAATAGAAATTGACCAAGTTGTAAACTAACTTAGGCCAACAACAATTATATTTAAATTCATAAAGTCAAAAATATAAAAGTAAATATATTAATTTATATTAATGTTAAATAATAAATATAAAAAATAATTTTAATTCTTATTTTTTACTCTATTATTGTTAATTTATTTTTACGTTTATTTTTATTATTTTTTTTATAATTTTTGATAATTTTATGGCATGTTTATTTTTTAAGCTTCTTTTTTAATGTTATTATCACTTTTAATTTATTTTTACTTTCATTGTTATTCTTATTGATATTTTTTCATAAATTTGGATATTAACTCAGTTTTTTCCTTAAAAGGAATTTTATATTATGCTTGCTTTTTAATTTTTTTTACTTTTTATTTTTATTCTATTATTACTCTTTATTTATTTGTACTTTCATTTTTATTCTTATTTTCTTTTCTTTTTCCTTATAATTTTGGATATTAATAACTTGCTTGCAATTGTCAACTTCAATTAAATACATATAAAATACATGCCTATTACAAAAAAAATCATAAAAAAAAACAAATACTAAAAAATTCAGCAACATGCATTAAAGTATATGAAAATATACATATAAAAATTTCAAATTTTACATATAATTATCATACCCAAATTTCATATAAAAATTAACATACCTATATCTTATAGTGCAGAAATTCAATGAACATAGTGAAAAAAATATCAACAGAAACTAAAATAAAATTACAAGTCAATTAAAAAATCAAAACTAAAAATTATAACCTAAAATTATCAAAAATTCAGTAAATTCCATATAAATTATAAAAATAATTATCAAATTTCAAAAATATATAGAATTACATAAAAAAAAATAAATTACAAAAATGAAAATGCATACATATTACATATATACAACATTATACAAATTCTCAAAAATTCAATTAAAATATTGTCAAATATTCTGAATACAAATAGAAAACTAAAGAAAAAAAATTACCATACATATTCCTTATTTTCTCAAACAATTACATAAATTATCAAAAAACACTGCATTGTACAAATTACAAAAAATCAACAAAAACTTCTAAATAAATTAACAAATTAACAAATTAAAAAATACCAATATTACAAAAAATACATATTAAAAATACACAAAATTAACAAATCAATAGAAAATATCAAATTAATAAAAATTATCAAATTAACAAATTACAAATAAAAATTACACACATTACAAGTTATGAAAAAATACCCAAATTAACAATTTATACAAGAAATGCCAAAAAAAAAAACAAATTATACAAAATACCTAAATTAACATAAACATTAATTAACCAGAAATATATAAAAAAAATTGACAAAATACCTAAATTACATTAAAAAGATTGAAAAATATAAACCTACTTGTTAAAGAATGGTGACATTAATCAAAGTGTTAGCTGGAGCAATGGTAGAGAGGACTAACATAAAAATTAAAAGAAAAAACTAATTAAACTCAAAATAAAAATTAAAAAAAATCATAACTAAAATAAAAAAAAAATTACATACTTGAGCAATAACCGGAGCAGTAAATGACGGCGGACGGCAACAAGAGTAGAGACCAATAGAAAGAAGAAAGAGAGAAAAGAAGAAGAAAAGAGAAGGAAGAAGAAAGAGATAGATGCAATTTATATTAATTATTTACTAATGGAATTACTGATGGAATGCCATGTGGGATTAGTGATTCTCTTGGTAAATAGTTCATAATCACATGAGAGAGAATTTGGAAAGGTTAATTTCTTTACCAATAGATAACCGATGGAACCACTAATGCCATATGGCATTCCGTCAGTAACAAATTTAATTCACACTAGTTTTTCATGCCTGATTTTTGGATACATTCTTTTAGTAAATGGTTACTAAATTATTAACAAAAACACACACTACTTATTTTTGCCAAATATTTCCAACTAAAATATTCTGTCAATAAATACCAATAAGTATCCATTGGTGTTCTATAGGTATTTTCATTTATTTTTATGCAGAATTCCATTGGTGATAGTAATTAATGATGATTATTGTTCCCTCGCATTGCATCAATTTTTTATAGTGATTGATCGAGCTATTTTCAATCAAATAGAAGAAGAATAAATTAGTGAATATAATGTTGATGTAAATTTGATGTATAATTGATGTAAGGATCATCTGCCTCTTAAAGGCTTACATTCAAGGTATTTATAGACAATATTTTAATACATGATTTGGATAAGAATTTCTAAACCCCGTTGACTTCGAATTACTTACATACATATCCATTTTGGAATTGGATAACAAACTGTAGGTTGGGCTAATAATTTCAATCCTTTATGATCATGGACTTTTAAACATCTTATCTTTTAATATAGGAAAAATAGAGACTCTATGTGGTCATTTTTTATCCCTCATTAGTGATGATCACTCAAGAGTCACTGGCATTAGATCAAGATTCACCATCGTTACTTAGATTCATTTGGTTACATAGAAAACTCACCATTGTGAAAAAGACATTGAGTTTAGAAAAGTTTTGTTAGCTTCCTCGCCTGCATTACTTCAAAACTCACTGCCATTACCAGTAGGAAACAAACAAAAAATATAGCTATTTATATCCATTGAAAATTGTTTAGAAATAATTAGAGTGCACAAAAATTGAATTTTTGAGCTAAGATTGAAGGCCTATATATAGTTAAAGCTTTGAAGTAACTAATAACAAGTTTCACACATCAATAACACATATTCAAAGCAAATCAAAGCAATCAAGCTATAAATCTTTTGTAAATATTGCTAGAACATGAAAGCTTCATTTCTACTCTTTTCTATGTTCAATTTGTTATAAGATAGATTTCTTTCTCTATCTTTTGTTCTAGCAATTTTTAAAAATCTTGAGAAACTCAAAACCTCAAGCAATCTCTTAGGTAAACTTTGTGTTAAGCAAAATCCCAAATAACTATTATAAGGGTGAAATCCCAGATAACTATCGTAAAGGCAAAATCCTAAAGAACTAGGGGTGGAATCTCGGAGAACTAGGTGAAATCTTAAAGAATTAGGGTGAAATCCTGAATCACTATTGTAATGCATCAGTGGAACTCTAAATAGATTGATTTAGGAGAAGTGGACATATGAGAAGAGATTAACTCTCAACGACTATCACTTAGCTAGGCTTTCTAAATTCCCTTCTATATTTACTTTTCCATTATTGAATTTATTTTAATTATCTTTATATAATTCACATATTGCATATAGGGTGATTAATTATATTAGAAATTTTAAATTCCTATTCACCCCTTTAAGGAATTGCTATATTAGGCCCAACAATTGGTGTCAGAGCTTGTGCTCTTGATAACTATAAAATCTAATGATTTTAAGAGCTATCACTAGTGGAGCAATTTCAAGAATCACATTCTAAAGGGCACAATGTAGCAAAAGATGTAGCAAAAGGCCTCTATTGTTTTGGGCCACAAACTACAATCAATGGAATGTGAGAATGAAATTCCATATAAAGTCTAAGAGTTATGACCTTTGAAAAATTATAGAAGAAGAGTTATTCATTCCCAGGGATGAAAATTTAAGCAACCCTAATATCCATCAAATTATACCATGGAAGATAAGAGAAACTTGACATTAAACTATAAAGCTATGGACCTTCTATTTTTTGCACTTAATGAAACTAAATTCAATTGGATTTTGACATGTAAAACGGTGAAGAAATAGGAAGTATTAAGGATGACACATGAAGGCACAAGTCATATAAAGGATACAAAAATGAATACCCTCACAACAAGCTTCAAAAAATTCAACATGAAAGAAAAAAAGTCTATCTTTAACATGTACAAGAGATTCATAACTATAGTGAATGAACTGAAAGAACTTAAAAAGACATTCACTCAAAAAGAGCTAGTCACCAAGCTTTTGAGATCCTTACTAGAAAGATTCAATTAAAAGGTGGATGTAATTAAAAGTCTAAAAATTTGACTCACTTACTAATGAGGAGTTAGTTGAAATTCTCATCACTTATGGGATAAAGAACAATAAGAGACAAGATTTTCCTATTCTCAAAGACAAAAGAGAAAGAAAAGATTCAAGGAAATCACAAGTGGTTTAGAGTGGAATTGACACTTTAAGTGATGATGACTCATTTGAAGATGATAAGAATGAAAAGGCCAACCTTTATTTTATGATATAAGAGGATAAACATGAAGAAAATAATTAACTCTTAACTCTTTTTTAATGAATTACAATACCTTTTGATGAGTTAATGGAAAACTATTTCATTGTCACAAAGAAGAATAAAGTTTTGAAAAAGAATTTATGCATATTGAAAAATAAACATGAAAAATATTTACCAAAGTCCAATTTTGAAGAATTTTCAAATGAAAAGAAAAAATATTATCACAATTAAATGAATTGAAAAATGCTTTTGAAAATCTTTCTTGTGAACATAATAGAATAAAGAATGAACTTGATAATTCACAAGGTCCTTTGAAAAGGTTTCTTTACTGGAAGCAAAACTCTTGATGACATTATTACTTCACCAAGATGTATATTTGGTAAAGTGAGTTTGGGCTATAAAAGCAATTTCAAAGAAAAGAAATACAATAGTTTCTTTAAGAATAATGAATTTCAGCCCAAAGTTTTAACAAAATATTTTTTTTTTTGTCATTATAATGGACAAACAATTCATAAATGCCCTATTAGACATAAGAAACCATATACAATTAAGAAAGTTTAGATTCCAAAAGAATTAAAACCATATACACTTAGGAAAGTTTGGATTCCAAAAGAATTAAAACCAACTCCTAAAAGTTTTTGGGTTCCTAAAACTGCTAACCATGATGGACCCATGAGTAAAAAGTTCCAACAAATATATGATAATTTTATTTTGTAGGGAAAGCATAAAGGGAAGAAACAAGTATGTGCTCAAAGCTTATGACAAAGCAAAAGTGGACAATTCTCATAATATTGGAGGCAAATTTTGAAGAAAAATTATGATTTTTGAAGATATTTCATTTGAAACAATTTCATTCAACATAATTTAGGTGTAATCTATTTAAACTGACGTATTTAAATGGTTTTCATGATACTTGAGTGAATTTTGCATGTTTATTGATGATATTGTTTTATATATGCTTATTATGTGCCAAATGATGAAGTTTTCAATTTCCATTATCGTAAGTTTAATTCATATTTATTGCAATGTTTGATAATGTCTAAAATCATTTTGATTAGGTTTTGATCATTAATTTGTGAAATTGTATGAACCTATGTGAAATATGAAATATTAGATTTACTTTTTTATTTACTGTGAAATTGAGAGCTAAATGATATAATTTACATTGGTTTATGTCATATTAAGTTCAATTTATATTAAACTATTGCCATTTTGATGAATTATGATTGTTTGGGCATAATTGCATAAAGTGAGTGTAGTGTCAAATTCCAAGCAAAATTCTGTCAAATAGTCTTCTTCACCACTATTACTGCATTTCACCATTGTTACTTTCTGCTTCACCACCATTAAAATCAAACAAAAAACAGCTTTATAATTTTTCAGCAAGTAATGACCATTACTTAACTAGTTATTTAAATTGACCAACTATTTCAAAATTCATTTTAAATGATTCTAAACCCTAACCACCATGAATCACTCTCACCACCCTTACTCTCTCTAAAAATTATTCCAAAACCACTCATAACCTACCTCCATATGAGTTTTAGTTGCTTACTCATGTGTCTCATTCTTTTATATTTGATGATTGCAGTTTGTTTATTATTTTTTTAGCACATGTCTTTCTTTGCATATTTGTGTTGGTTTGATACAGTTAGTTTAATTTGTTTACATTTTGATTGGTTTGATATAGTTGGTTTAATTTGTTTACATTTTGATTGTATTCAATAACTGATCGTTGCTTCCTAATTTGAAAGTATATTGGAGAGATATTGATTTACTTACATATATTAAGGGGAAGAAAAATACTAGTCTTAATATATGATGAATACCTTGTTATTTAATTACTTTGCATAAAGGGTATTATTTTATTTTACTTGAATTATTATGAACAATGATTATGAATGATAGATTTGTGATAGATAAAGAGAATTTGATAATAATGTTGATTTGTGATGGTTGCGTTGATTATAATTTGAAATTCATCATTTGATAAATTGTGTTATTTGATTAAGTGGAGAATAACATATCATACTCTTGAACTCTACTGGTTTGTCTCTCTACCTCTCTTATTTTATATTTTTAATTCATAATAAAAAGAGGACAAATTTATGAAATATTTGATATGTACATATTAAAGAGGAGTTGCTTTGTTGAAAAAAAAAAAAGAAAAAAAGAGGATATTGTGAGACTATTTCGATTATTTATTTTGATTCCTCATCACTTACAAAAAAGGATGAGAATAAATTTTTAATAATTGACTTATCCAATTCCTTGTGATTGCACAAATTTTTTAGAATTGCTTTACCTTTTTTATTCTTGACAAAAAAGGAGTGAATGTGCTTGATTGTTTACTTGTTTGCTTGCCTTTTTAATTGTTAACAAAAAGGGGGAGAAAATATTATGGCTTAAGATTGTTGTAAATTTAACTTAAGTGTTTTAAGACATAAAAGAATTTTTAATACTTTAATTGAAATAAGTTTTATCATTATAAAAAAAAGTGGAGATTTTTATCTCTTTGTATATTTTGATAATATCACAACTCAAGTGTTTGTTGTATTTATGTATAATTGAAATATAAGTTCACAATTAAATTAAATTTATTATATATTTGTTATTCATAGGGTGTATGGGAATTAGAGACCATTACAACCCAATTGGTTTTAAGTGATTATTAGGTACACAAGACTCACTCTATTGACTAATTCTTCACTCCTATTACTAGTCACTCACGACTGTGAAAAAGACATAGTAGCTATGGTTTTTCTTTAGGTCTTGATTCATTAGAGTTACAAACATATCCTCCATGGTTACTTAAGAGTCAATGACAATATAGAGATTCACCTTCTATTGCCCAAGAAATGCTACCAAGAAGGGGGGTTGAATTGGTGGTTGATTAAAATTTAAGAATAATGGAAACTTCAAAATATAGCAATGGGAATTTAAAGATAGAGAGAAGAGAGAAAGAACATATCGATTTATAGTGGTTTGGATTATAACTAATCCTACATCCACTCCCTAACCTTAATTGGGTATTTCACTATCTATGGAGTTTTGAACAAGTTTACTCCCAACTTAGTGTTTAAACTCACACCAACCTTTACAAGAGTTTTCCCAAAGGTTCACTCTCAAAACAAACTAAGAGTTTAAAGAAGGCTAACTCTCAAACCCATAAGTGTTTTCCCAAGGCTCATAATCAAACCTATATAAGAGTTTTTGCTAAGGCTTACTCACAACCTAAAAAAGTGTTTTAATAGCTAACACTCAAACCAACTAACACAAGATACGTATTACAAAGATTTTAAGCTTGAGAAATAAAATTACAAGAGTTTGGATAGACCTTTGGAGGATGTATTTATAGCTTACATCCTGCAAAGAGCCATTAGAAATGAGTACAAAGGACAAAAACTTGATTTCAAATCAACTTGCAAAAAGTAACCTGTCTGAAACAAAATCATAGCTGCAAAACCTAGATAGTGGTCGTGATCTTCATATTTCCAAGGGCTAGTGACATATGGCATCTGGTCATTAGAGATGTTCCCTGACATTGCAAATCTCATGGTTGCAACTTCAATATTGCAGCCATGGTTATTGTTTCACATCCAAGATAGCGGTCACGATCATGGCTATGAATGCTTTTGTTCCTTTGCCATGTTTTGTCTTAAATTAGTCACGGTTGTGATATACCTAGTCACGGTCATGAAAGCTTGATGGTGGGTGCGATATTGCAGTCGTAATTTACAGGGCAAATTTCAACACTTAGGAAATTTTTGATTTCTAGAACTTTTAACTTCTTTTAAGTTTATTTCCTATAAAATAAACACCAATTGTAAACATTAGACCATTTCAATTTAATTAACAAGATCAAAATAGAGACTAACCAAGTTGTGAGCCAACTTAGGTCAACAATCTCCTAATTTTTTATTTTGACAGTTAAATTGAATTTGAAAAACAATTAAGTAAAATTTACAAGAATTCAATGATTCACAAGGTAAAATTTTC
>CANTUT010000850.1:190000-237500 GCA_947687605.1 Reutealis trisperma | reverse complement strand
CTTAACAAACCAAAATTTCCCAATGTCAGAAATCATGTTCATCCTTTCCTTTCTATGTTCTTAGTATGATTTTGGTACTTAAGTTGCATAAATTCCTCTTACTCTATGTATATATATTTCGTCCATATGAGAGAGTATATACATAAGATGTAGTTTTGGATATTCTTTGATGAAATATATAGATAAAATATAGAGATTTGGATAGAGAATTAAAAGATTGATGTGAATAGAGGCAAAGAAAGATGAAAGTTACCTAAAGTTACCTATATCATACCCCATATGCACATCATTAATTTATGTTCTCAGCTTCTAATAACTTCTTAAATTATAAGCTAATACCACATTACAATCCTATTCTATCTTATTAAAATATATCATTCACTACCTAAAATTCTTATCATTTCATGTTTAAAACACCCAACCTTAATAAACTCACAATCATACACATCATCAACTTATATATATATATATATATATATATATATATATATATATATATATATATATATATATATATATATATATATATATATATATATATATATATATATATATATATATATATATATATATATATATATATATATATATATATATATATATATATATATATATATATATATATATATATATATATATATATATATATAAAATAATTAATATGTCAACTCCTTAATTCTACAATTCATATTAACATTTCAATCTTAACAAGGTCACTAAAGAATTCTATTAATTCCTAAAACACATCTCACTTTCTAATAAATATTTCAGATTTAACCTCCACTTGGACAAGGTTTACTAATTGGTTAGATCACTACATTACAATCCAATGGGGTTATGTCTAAAATAGCACAAGCTAGCCTATCAAGGATCAACCTAATGTCACTGATCAACCATTCAATGCTTTTATCACACTATACCTACTAAAGTGAAAATTTAAGGAACTAAACTAATCCATAAGTTTCTTCTCCAACTAACTCTAAGATCAACTATTTGCCATCAACTAAATCTTGTTTAGACTATCATACACATCATGATTTAATCTCAAAGAAAGTCTTTTGCTACACATAAATTACATTCACACGACAAGTATTAATTTTTATAGAAAAGGGAGTACACCACATTAGATTCTTACATAGCACCTACAGAGGTAGTGTCTCAGTCCCTTTTTTTGCCTCGACACACCTTCAAATATTACCATAACCAAATTAGGAAAGAAAATTGTTTCATCATAACAAAGAGAAATACATTTGTAGTAGTCCATGACCCTACAAACCTAACAAACCTCACAACATAAATACCCGCAACAAACTCCCTAATCTATCACTTCTTGATAGGTTCATACGAGGGAGACAAATTCATTATATCATCATCATCATCATTGTAATGACTGTAAATGGTTGTCTCATCAAATTCAATGGAGTCCGAAGAAGGCTCTCCAAGGTGAGTCTATATGTGGTTCATGGGGTCAAGTTTGTCATCATAGGCTAAAGGCCATCCCTTTGGTACAATTCCCTAAGGTAATATTTGTCCTAATCATCTTTAGCAACATAAATATTACTATAATATTTAAGAGGGAATTCCCACCATGGGGCATCAGGTTCAACTAGGGGCCATATTACACACAGAGACATTATTCTTTTCACACAAATAATGCTGAAAGGCAACAAACTCACCTGAAAAACCAAACCCGTCTTTATAGAGCGAAAAGTAGTAAGATTTATAAGCAAGAACTTGAGGAATCACGATTAGAAGGGTACTAGAAAGGTGATCGTCCATAACAGTGTAAGGATGATGGAGGACAAGCACAGTTCGGATTGTAAGATCATCTGTCCAAAGTGATTTACCCAATATCACAACAAGAAATCTCACCCACTGATCAAGAGAAAGTAACTAAATGTGGGTTAGCTACATTGTTGTCCTGCAAATACTGAATATTCCGCAAAAAATAGAAGGGCTAGATTTCTACAGCAATATGGTAAAGATGGATAAAATACCACAAAAAGCAAAGAAATTCTTTAAGCCATATCCAAAATGAGTTCACTTTCATATCTATAAAAAAGTAAGGCCTAACAAAAGGATACTCAGGGTGAATGACTAATTCTCTCATGAATCATGGGCCATTCTTCTAAATGAGGCATGTCTGATAATTAAAAATCTATTCAGAGGCTAAATTCTGGAGGGCTCTTTGGGAGATGTTGGTTCGAATCTCTTGAGGAAGGCCTTGGTAAGGAAAGGGATCAAGTCCAGAAGAAGAGGATGATGAAAAGGATGCCATGAATTCAAGCAAATAACTAGGAAAGATAATTAATAGTTCAAGAGAGGCTTCTCAAACTTGAAAGAAAAACTAGATGGTGATTTTCCTTATTCATGCTTCCTCCATTTATACTAATCTCATTATCCTTACAGACAAAACAACGAAGAATATAGTAAAACTCTTCTATAGCTTAATGATAGATCTTTAAATGTCATCTGTAACTTATCCCTTATCATGTAGTCCTGTCAACCAATAAGTATATGAAAAAGTAAAAATCCTAAACAAAAAGCTAAAAGGTCATGTTTAAAGTCATAGTCTGGCCAATTCTCCTCCTTTTCCTAAGGTACATATCTCTCGTGCCCTCATCAAAATCAGAATCTACCACAATTTTCTTAATGGTCATACCCCTCCTTTTGATCTCTATAGCTCCTTCTGCTATAGCAGTAGAGGTACTAATAAAGCCAGAACAGCTCATTATAGCAATATCATAAATCCTCTTTTGAGTATTAGTAGTTCTAGAATTGCTCCCACAAATTCTCTAATGCATAGTAGTAGCTTGGAAATCGTTCTCTATTGCAACAACTCCTCTGTACTTCAAAAATTACAATATTCCTGTCTACCCTAATTGTAGTAGTCCTTCTTTGGACCATCACTGTAGAGTCATCCTGTTTGTGTACTGCAGTCACCGCCACTACTGTCTAAGTCACCAATATAGCTAACAATACCGAACCTTCAATAGCTTTCCTAGTATCCTCTATAGGTCCATAAACCCCTTCCATCTCTATTGTCAAGTGTTAGCTATTAAAATTGAAGAATTTATTTTTATACTAATCATTTAATATGTTTATATTTAATTAATGCGAGATTTTTTCCATGTAATATTCTTCAACAGTGGGGTACGATATACTCTGTTGTTCTTTTGTCAAATGTTAGTTGTCCCCACTTATATTTTCTATTTGGGTTTAATAGTAATGCACCTTCAAGCTACGATGAAGTTAGAAGCTTACAAGCAACAATCCTGACAGTTTCTTTGAATCCCTTATTACGTTTGCAACGTAAAAGGGAAAATTAAAGATAGAAGTAAGAGATAAGGGTATTAATAAGAAGTTAAGTTATGTTTGGTTTGCGGAATAGAGTATACAAGAAATAAAAAAAAATTATTCCTAAAGAATATAATAAGATAGGAATATAATAGTTATTCTAATTCCACTGTTTAGTTCATAACATAGGATACATTTTTTATTTCACATAAATAACTATAATATCCTTATAAGTTAATCTCATTATTAATATTATATTAAATATAATTTTAGCAAATTTTATTTAAAAAATAATTTAAATGCATAATAAATAAAATTTTTATTAAACTTTAAAAAATATTTTTAAATTAATTAGCTAAATTAATTTCTTGTTTTATTTACTTAATTTTTTTGGCCAAAAATTGATCAAGAGAGTTTAAATTTTAAAATAAACAGTAATATATATATATATATATATATATATATATATATATATATATATATATATATATATATATATATATATATATATATATATATATATATATATATATATATATATATATATGAAAACCTGACGAAAAAAAAAGATAATAGTGGTTAGCTTGGACTTTCCAACATTTTTATAAGGATAAAATATAAAAAGAATACAAATTCTTTAATTCTGTACAATATGTATTTCATAAAAATTGTACAATTATTATTCCATAAAATTATTATTTTTTATCTAAAATTTAAACCAAAATAAGAAATAATTAATCCTTACATAATAGATATTTTATTTTAGTCAATTCCATGAACTAAACATAGTTTTGGATATATATAGAACTTGGCTAGCACTCGTTAAATAGATATAACCGCCCAACATATAACTTTTTTTTTAGCCAACTTAAAGCATCTCTAATACATTTTTTATTTAAGCTAAACTCTTTATTATAAAGAGGCATGCAACAAAAAGGATTCCAGCAAACTCTTTATCTTTAAAATATAAATTAGAGAATTGGTTAGACTCACTTAGACTCTCTACATCTAAAAAGTCAAAATTCACTTTTTATTTTAATTGAACTTCATACACTTTAATTTTCTATGCATGTTATTAATTGATATTATCTTTCTATTGGAGGGAAAGTAATAAAATAAAATAAAATAAAAAAGTGAAATCTAATAAAAAGAAAAGGATGAAAAAATTAAGATATTAAATGCTCATAGAACAAATTAAAATAAACAGCAAAATAAGTGTTTATGGGAGTTGAGCAAAATTTTCTACTCTTTATCATTCAAAATGTTTTTTATTAGACAAAAGATGTTCCTTAAATAAAGAGCATTGCTAGGAATGTTCCTAGTGGCAATTGTATCTTGATGACAAAAGGATTTCTAACGGTAAAACTGCAACAAATCGCAAAACTAAGGATAAATATGCCTATTATGTCTATCTTTATGTATGCCAACTTATTCTTTGATTGATTTACACGAGAAAGGGGGTTTGTACTTGATGGATCACCTTTCGCTTGGAGTAGTAGTCGTGGAGAAAGATATGGTTTAGATAAAGATGAAGAGGGTGGTGATGATGAAAATGAAAATGAGGAATACTGAGAAAAAAGCAAGTTAAGGTGAGGAGAAAGAGATGGTAGAGATTTCTCGTAAATTTTGAGTTTTGGGGCCATTGATCTCTAAACCATGCATAGAAGGAGAAATAGTTTTAAGATATACATATATATATATATATATATATATATATATATATATATATATATATATATATATATATATATATATTGTCTGGAATTGCCTGAAAATACCATTTTATAATTTGAAGTTTGCTAACTTTAGTGATCACGAGTAAAATTTACCAGAGATAATTAGGCTTTAGGCAGAAAACCATAGAAATTAAAAGGTTGTTGAGAGTTCAGCTAGAAAATAATGGATGGATAACTTGGTAAATGATAATCTACCTCCACTAGAGTTTAATTCTTGATGGATCATAAAGAAAAACTTCATGCTGTCTACTTCTTGTAAAAAAGGGATTAACTCTGGTAGAAGGGTTGAAAACTATCTAGCCCTTCCCCCGCTTTTTAGTTTCATTTATTTTGATAAAACATCTGAAAACATAATAGCATTTCTGTTACTTCCAGAAACTAAAACGATTCAAAGTACATAACTATAATTGTCAACCATTTAACCCCTACATACCTCTTATAGGTATAGGATGGTCACATCCTTGTGTTGCAATTCGTCTTTACAACACTAGAAATTAGCAATTGCAACCTTACCATCTTACGTTTTGCTTATTCCATCATTAATAACTTTGCTAAGGGTTTCATCAAATATGCCAACACTGCAAAACAATAGCCACAATATGAAAAGAAGAATTTACACAACACCAGATGACCACAAAACCCCCCCTAGAACAGCAATTTCAACATTAGGGCGATGGAAGAATTTTTCCGGAACATGTTCCAAATCCAACATTATAACCATCTCCCTGCAATGAAATTGAATTTTCAGTTATTTTCTGTAATTCACATGCTACAAAGGGATGGAACTGAAATGAATTAGGAATATTGGGAACATAACATAAATTTTGAAGGCCACATCCCCAAAATTGTGCTTAATGTAGGTAAGGCTAATTGATTCTATTCTGAATGGAGCAAGAGACTAAAAGTGCTAATACAAAATCACGCCATCATATCTGAGTTCCTATTTTCTGATTATTTCGTAAAAGAAAGTATATCAGTTGAATCACAAATATTTATGTAAAATAAGGCAAAATTATAGAATAGCAGCTTCCGGAACTACAACTGGAAAGCCCATGTAGCATACTCATAAAATGTCTCAGATAAAGTATAGGCTTCTAGCTGGGTAGTCAACATACCATGAAAAAGCAGCTTCACAATCACAAGAACATTGGCCAGTGTGAATCAAAATGTCAGAAAAGACAAGATATCAGATGAAAACGCAGATTCAAGACTACCCTTTAACTAGCTAAGAAACAGAGACAACCCAAAAAAAAAAATTTACTCCTTTTGAGAATAAAGACTTCTATGCAACAAAAATATGTCCTAATGCTTTATGACAAAAATTAAGGAAGATGAGTAAAAAGAACGACATTTAAAGAACATATAACTGAGTCCCTTGAGCATGGATATAAAAAGATAGCTGCAAAATGCTATAGGATGAGGAGTAAAGATTAAGAACCTTGCAACAACCACTAAAAATGACTTCATCTCCATCTTCTAGGAATTTGCGTGTTGTCCCATTTAATGATAATGGTTTTTGTCCATTCCATGTTAGCTCTAACAAGCATCCAAATGATTCCGGCTCCTGTTTGGAAATATAAGAGACAGCTGTTCAATACAGGATTTCTCATCTCTATGATTAATGTGCATTATACTGAAATATGAAATCTTAGTACGCAATAAAGACATATCTACTATGAGAAAATTAAAGAACAAATACATACAGGTCCGCTGATTGTCCCAGTGCCAAGTAGATCGCCTGGCCTTAGGTTGCAACCATTGATTGTGTGGTGAGCAACCTGTTGAGTCAATGTCCAATACCTGTTACAAGAACAATAATTAAAAAGATCTTATTTACATGAGCAGCAAATCAAAACATAAGATGAAGTACAAGCCAGAAAATTGTCTCCTGAATTTATGTGATAATATATTTAAATGGAAAATTTTAGAAATTTGATGGCAATCTCCGGAAAAACAATCAATAGCATATGGGGCTATGAGAAATATCACTGTGGAGAGCATAGTGCTACAATGTATATTTGGAATGGGCATAGCTCTTATATCCTTTACTCATATGAGAGCTCATGCTACCTCAATGTTAAATGATAGCATCTGTGCAAGAAGCAAGTCTCATTTAAAGTTACTCAAAATGTTAGCACTGCAACAAAAATTAAGTCCTTACAAGTGCTTGAAGTTACTTTTTGTGACCACACATGAATCCTCTTGTCCGGCCGGTTTAATTTGAACCTTACAGCAGAAAGTCATATTCATCAATATCACGCAATTTATATATTTGAAAGATCATATTTTATGGCTCTACTGGTTAAAAATGAATACCAGATAATTTTATGTAATTCATTTGGAACTTCATACTTTCATGTTTGGTGTGAATGAAAATGGTCATTTCCCTCCTGACTTCAATCATGTGGAATTCAACATAACTAAACCAAATTTCGTCATTTGTAAATGAATTCTATACTTCAAATTCATTTATACCAAACAGGTAGTAAAAAGAAAATTTTTTATGCCCAAAAAAAATATTAATGCATGTACCATTAACCTTAAGATGACAGATCATCACGGTATGCAATTCTGATTTTTGAATCATGTGAAAATAACATAATGGCTTCTAGACACTACCTCTAATGAAATGTCATAGTTTTTGGATATCTTTTCAGCCAGATATGGCAATGGATGGGGATCCTGCAAGTCACAAGATACATCACACAGCAGCCAATGTGCCAGAAATTTTGGGGAAAACAAATCAATTCAAATGGTGCTACTTTCCATGAAAATTGAAGTTAGTTACCTGTTTGGGTGCATCACAAGCAAAAGGCTCTAAAGCATCAAGTGTTACAATCCAAGGGGATACTGTAGTACCTATATATTACATAAGAAAAAATAAGGGCCCTGCTAGGCAGATCTGCCAGCTAAATTATGACTTGCAAGAGCGTAGCAACTTGAAATAACTAGTTATTTCACAGTTTCATGTCTGGAGCAACAAATGCAACAATTTAACTTTGATGTTTTTATGGAGAATTAAGGTTTTTATGCTTACCGAAACTCTTCCCAAGAAAAGGTCCAAGAGGAACATATTCCCATGCTTGAATATCTCTAGCTGATAAAACCAACTCCTTATGATATATAGCATGAAAAAAAAATAGAAGATGTAGACATAGATGACATGCGGAAAAAGGAATTAGTACCACTCCAATCATTCATTAATACAAGTCCAAATATATGATCTCCTGCTTCATTAACATCCACAGGCTTTCCCAATTCATTTCCAGGGCCAACTACAGCAGCCTGCAAGCAATATCAAAGCTAGTATAAATGACGAAGGCAATCTATCATATTTTTAAATTGTGTGGAGAAAATAACATTTCACAAGAGAAAGATGGACAACTAATCTGATGCTAAGCACAAGTTCTGGATATCCATATATGAAAATTTACATAAGTATTCTGAATATGGCAAATGACAGTTATAGCTTCTAACCATTTCTAGCTCAAAGTCCACCTTCAGGGAAGGTCCAAAATAAGGTGGGGAATTTCCAGTTGGATGGCCTTGACCTCTGATAATACACAAAAATGGAAGAACATAAGAGAGAGAGGGAGAGGGAGAGAGACGTCTATGTATGCATGGCAAGTGAAAATTATCATCTGAACTAAATCAGTATATGACAATACAAAAGTACATTGTGATAAAAAATAAAAAATAAAAAAAAAAGCCATATTCAGCTTTTGTTACTCTTTTGATTATGTATTAAATAGCACAAATTTAACAAATACATGGCAGATGCGCACATATACATGCAAAATAATTACTAAAATAACTGAATAAACACAAGTGAAAGTAGATATGTAAAAATATTTATTTACAAGTTTGCTAGAATTAGTAACATGTGGAACTAAAATGCCATCAACATTGTGACATATAATCATGGCCATTGAAGCAGCAGTGGGTGATGTGGTGAGACTTCCAATATGAACACATATACTAGCAACCAAGATAGTGGGAATATGTGAGACATTGAATGCACAAAATGACATTATTTACTAACAAATACTACTAAAAAAAGTATAATGATTAAGAAAGAAACAAAATCTATTTATACAAATAAAAAAAATAAAAAAATAAAAAAATAAAAAAATAAAAAATAAAAAAAAGAAGAAGAAGAAGAAGAAGAAGAAGAAGTTAAATGTATACAACCTAGGTCTAACAATATCTGTTCCAGATATAACAATAGATGAAGCTCGTCCGTGATATGCAATAGGAAGATGAAACCTGGAAAATAAATTAGATTTTATGAAAATTGTATAAGCGAAAATTTTGCATACCAACAGATAATAGCATTAATCAAACCAAAGAAAAATAATATAGTTTCCCACAAGTTCAAAATTAACAGACCAATTTGCTGGAATTGGATTCTGCGGTCCGCGAAATATGGTCCCACAATTCTTTGCATGATGCATGGAAGAAAAGAAGTCTGTATAGTCCCCAATGGCAACAGGCACGAGCATTTGGACCTTGCTCTATAAAATTAGATAAGTAATCATCTTAAGCTCTTAACATAACTAACATATTTATAACTCTCAATATGTACATTACCATTGGCACAAGTGATTTCTCCCTCAAATTTGCATTATCGCGCAATGAAGGTTCAGTAGCTGTGTAAGAACATTTTTAAAAAAATGGTTAAACTATCTACAAGTATTGTAGAGTTCGAATTCCATTAGAAACAAGTTACAGTTAACAATTCTCCTTCCCATATATTCAAAAATATATAACAGAAAAAATTAAAAAAATTATACATATCATATATAATATGAGCATACATGATAACAGTTTTTGAAGTGTAGAGCGAGCTTCTTTCCATGCCGGCCGTCCCATGGCTAAAAATTTGTTCAAATTAGGCTGCGAAACATGATATCACAGACAGCAAATGATTAAGCTTTAATTTCTCCACAGAAATTACTTAATCTCTCCATTATGAAAAAAATAGTCATTACAAAAAATCACAATTTTTAAGATAGTAATAACTTTTTTATAAATTATCAAAAAGATATGTATTAATTACAGTATAAATTAGAGAAATATTTCTCATATCTGAAAAATAAAAGAATAAATTAGTCATTTTCTAATTTTTTTTTAAATTATTAAATAGTTACATATTTATGAATAAAATTAACCTTTTTAAAAGTATTTTTTTCAAACGGAGAGAGTATTTCCAATAGTTATCTTTGTAGAGAGAATTTTGAAGGAATCAAATGAACCTGAAGGAAACAATCGGAGCCTTTCAGGATAGGACCGTCGAAAAGACCGGCAAGAGCAATCTCGGAGAGGTCAAGAACGTAGTCGCCAATTGCGACGGCCAGTCGAGGCGGCGAACTCGGTTGAGGCTTGAAAACTCCATAAGGAAGATTATGGATAGGAAAGTGAGAATCGGAATGGACTTGGATGAAGGATTTCAAAGCCATTGATCTGTTCCTAGTAAGAAACGGCGTCGTAGGGAGTTCTCTCTTTCTCAATGATGGCAGATTGCACAGAGCGGACAGTACTGGAGGAGGGAGGGAGGGAGTGAGATGGAATTGTATTACAGGTTACAAATGACCAAATAAAGGGAAATGATCAAATATACACATAATATTTTTATTTTTAAAAATTATTTAATAATTATTTTAAAAGTTGGAGTTTCAATTTTTTTTAAGCATTAAACAGGATGAAACCTTAATCTATCAAATGCATTTATGATTATACTATACCTTATAGTATAGTGATTTAAAATTTTAAATTATTTAAAAATTTAATGTATTTAAATTTTAATAGAATTTTTAAATTAAAATTTTTTGATTTATTATTCTGAGAAATTTTAATTTAATAAAAAATTTTAAAATAAATTCATTAAGTCATTAAAAAATTTAAAAAGTTAATTTTTTTTTTTAAATTTAAGTAATCAACTGCAATTGTTTTTTGATAAGGTAGATGGCAACAACCTCTTTTGAAGGATAGGTGGGATTCCTGAGCCCAAGTGCACAGCCATCAATGAACTAAAGCATTAATTTTTTTTTTCTTTTTATTCTTACATTTAGAAGTTTAAATCACTCAATTTAACTTGTAGTAAAAAATTTATCACATCTTTCTAATCAATTTATATAATTATTTAAAGAAAAAATATAAAATATTACCATATCATTTCACGTTTTTCTCAAAAGAAGTCTATTTTTTTTTTTTATCATTAAGATACTTTGTGTTTTGTTTATTTAAAAATTTTAGGCCCCAAATTCATTAATACCATTAATATTTAATCATTTAACATATAATGTAAATTAAAAAATATTTTTTTAATATGGAATTCCACCATACACTATAAATCAACTTTTGAATTAAAATTTAACTTTAATTAATTATAAAAATTTGAAAATATTCTTAAGAGAAAGAAGATAAATTGTTGTAAATCAGTTTATTAGCACAGCAGATTAAATACAATAATAAGAACATTAAAACAAAAAGAAAAAAGAATGAAAGAAATAGAAAGAAAAGAGACTCGAAATTCTTGTATTAGTATAATAGTCCTAGCTTCATATATATATAAGAAAAGCTAAGATTTTGGTGTATATAATATTACTAAAATAATCTTGTACCATAATCTCTCTAAATCATGTGCTCAAGGATGTATAAGTAATATCTATAATGATTTATTTATGACACTCTCTTTGGATATGCCTCGTTAAAAATATTGCTAAAAAATCAATAAAAAAACATAGCTAAAAAAAAATACATATTATGTGCTATTTGATCATTGTATAAATTGTGTTATTAAAACCTTTGTCTAAAAAAATCCTATAAGACAAAAACTTGATTAACAAAAAAAAGTACTTCTTATACTAATTCACTCTCCCTAATGAGGACAACATTTTAATACAACATATACTAATTGATAGAATAATATCGTTAAAATTAGGTAAAGACTTATTAAATAAGTCTACTAAATTATTACTTGAGCGAATTTGGTGGATACCTATTTAACCGCTCTTTTGGAGCTCATATATGTAAAAAAATTTGGGTGAGATATGTTTAGTTCAGTCACACTTAGAATATCCACCTTTAATGTATGCAATGTAGATGGCTATTCTCAAGCAACATAATGGAAGCATCTTTATTGATGTATTTTAGGATCATAAAAACTTTTAAAGAATTGCAGTATCATCATAAGTAAACACATATCTAATATGAGATCTACCCTTATATGTAGGGATGAGCATAACCAAACCGAAACCGAACCAACTGGTTCGATTTAGTTTTTTAAAGATTTCGGTCAGTTCGGCTTTAGCCAAAAAAATTTAGTTTGAACCAAACCGACCGAAGTTTAATCTATTTATGTAAATATTATATATATATAAACAATATTTTATATTTTATATATAATATATTATATATTATTATGTATATATATAATAATATAATAAATTTCATATATATATAATATATTAATGATAAATATTGTATATATAATTATTCTATAAATAATAAATATATATAAAATAAAAAAGTCTAATTCTATTAACCGAACCAAACTTTTTCGGTTCGGTTCGATTTTATATGATATTTGATTTTGGTTCAATTTTTATAAAATATAACTTCAGTTTTTTGGTTTTTTCAATTCAGTTCAGTTTTGAACCGAACCGACCATTTGAACAGCCCTACTTATATGGATTAGACAAATAACCAGCATTCGCATGTAGACTAATATCAAATATGAATTATATGAAAATATAGCCAAATCAATAGAATCTCGAAGATAACACAGCAAGTCTTTTACACCAATCCCATGTCTTTTGGTAGGTGCAGAACTATACTTAACTAAGAATATTTTTTTGCAAATGCAATATCAAGCTTGGTGTAATTTGCAACATACATAAGTGCCCTTATAGTGCTTAAATATTGTACTTCATGACCAAATAACTCTTCATTATCTTTCTTAGGTCTAAAAGAGTCTCTCTTCACTTCTAGTGAGTAGATCACCATTAATGTGCTTAAAATAAAGGATTTATCCATGCAAAATTATTTAAATACATTTTCCACATAAATAAATTGGCGTATTAGGTCTCATTGGGATAAATGATCGATTTGCTGGCCGATATAAAATTTTTATACTATCAATATATACTACAGTGATAATATAACCATTATGTTGTCTTTTATGAATACACATGGACATATTGTATCATTAACATATCCTTTTTTTTTAATAAGCATTCATTTTGGTATCTTTAGTCCTTCTACAACTTCCACTTAAATATCATTTTTATAAGGTGCATTTCAAGCCTTTCTTTAACTGTTATATTAATCAAGAAACAGAACATGATCATATCCATAACATGAAAATAAGTTTCTCATAGTAAAGACTAGGTCTTTATGAAAAAACTTGGGCAGCTAGCCTTGCTTTATATCTTATCGCCTCATTATCCTCATTACACTTTTCGACAAACATCCATTTATATTCAACTTGTTTCACATTTTGGGAAGTCAACAAGTTTGAATACCATGCGTTTAAATAGCAAATCTAATTCAATCTAAATTTGCCTCTTTCTATGATGGCCAATCATGTTTATGCTGACATTTATATTAATATGGTTTGGATCCAATTATCTCTTAAGATAGCAAGAGCTACTGTTAAAGCAAATTCATTATCAATGATAAATGAATTTCTATGAAATCTTTCTCCTATATCACAAAATTACTTGAGATCAAGTAATTTTCATTCATATGATCATCAGCTCCATGAGTCATATCTGAAGAATATAATTATTCTATTGTCTCAGTCTATGTCTCATTATTTGCTGTAGCTCTTTGGCTAAGATCTTTCTCTTTAAGAGGCTTCTCTTCAGGAGATTTTCCCAGCGAGGCTGCTTTTCTTTTTCGCGAATTTTATCTTTAGTTCCAATTTACTATCCACACTTCTGGCTTGTATCGAGCACAATGTTCTTATTTTCAAGAAGAACCACAACCTTGCTGGGACACTAGCAGTTTAAATATGAGACTTTGTCACTCTTTTGGCATCTATAAATACATCTAGCAGTTGAGTTGCAATATGTTACAACTATATTATTTTTTGAACTTATAATTCATTCTAACTTATATGTGTAAATGGATCAAAATTGTCTAAATGGATTTCTTTCCAAGAAATTTCTCGACATTGTTTAGCATTAACAAGTTCTTTTCCTCCCCTAATATCAGGAAATGTGCCATATCAAAAATAAATTCTTGAGTCTCCTATATCGACCCATTTTGAGGTGGTGCTATTATTACATATATAACAACCAAAAACTCATAGATAAAAAATATTAGGCTCATGTCTATGTATAAGTTATAAAGGAAAGTGTGTATGATATGCAATTGTTTAAATATGAAGTAAAGCTGCATGCATATTAGTATGTCATGCCAAACCTTCAAGGTTTGATTATTAAACTACAAGTTCAAATCTTGAACTACAGGTTCAATACAACATATTTTTCATGTATATCCTTTAGGGAGTCTATATATTGCGTTGAGTTGAGTTGTGTGCCCTATGTGGATCATTACTTTTCCAAAAGTCACATGATCTACCAAATGCACCTTACTCTTAAGTTTTAAATTTTGGTTATCTACAACATTCACTTAAGGGACTACTGCTATACCAGTTGGCCTAAGTTGATAATTATAATCTTTTCACTAGCAATTCATTGTTCTTTTCAGCTAATAGTGATAATAGTATATGCCCTAGGAGCCATATAAAAGTTATGTAATTGTGAACCCTCAAATTTGCACCTCCAGATAAACAGCACTCAATTACAAAACCCATAGAATCAAACCAGGCTTAAATCAGAGCTGAAATGGGCAAAAATGGGCCAAAAATTGTAAAACGAGCAAAATTCATCCTGCAACCGCAAAAAGTCCTGTGGCTGCCTCATGTTGACCTATAGCTGCCGCAAAAAAGCCTGCAGCTGTAGTAAGACTTCCGCGCGGCAGTAGGCAGGTCTGTCATATTTTTTTTTTATGTTTTTCTCAATTTTATGCACTTATTCCATATTGAAAGTGCATAAAACCTTCCCCCAACCTCTCCCTTATATATAGGGGTCCTTCCACTCTATTTTCTTCACCTCTTAACCGCTTGGTTTGCTTTATTAGCCTTTGCATTAAGCAAACCATCTCCACAAGTTTGGTTCGAAAGGAATAAACTTTTTAGTTTAAATTTTTATTTGGGTGGTTGTTTCAAGGTAGCTCTCCTCAAATCAGTCCGAGGAGGTCTTGAATACGCCGTCCGAGCAGTCATTCAAAGGTTGTCATGTTGCCAAGCTGAAAAGGTGGAATTACGATCTGGTCATCTACTTCATCCGCCCTACATCCCCAAACCTCATCCTCATAAGGTATTTATTTTCTTCTTTTGTTATTTTGTTTTGTTTTGTTTCATTTGCTAAAGATTGCTTAGTTTATTCTTTTCATTTATTGTTTCTTAGCTTGGCATGTTTTATCATTTTCTTTCATTATTTTGAGGCATGTTGATTAGAATATGATTTAGTCAACTAGGTAAATGATTTAAATTGTTGCATTGACTTATTAATTAAAACCTAACCTAATTAAAAACTCGATAATCAATCAATAATTCTGCTTATTTAATCAATCAACTCACCTTTCAATCAGTGAACTAAAAAATGATAAAATGGCTAGGCTAGACTAACTCCTTCGCAAGAAGGGCGAACTATATGGATTTTGATTACTATTCAAAAGGATAAGTAGGCTTGCTTGTTTAAAGCATCAAATCCAATTTAAATAAAATATAACCTTTTTCTTATATGCTACTTCATAAATTAGTTCTTTTCTTTGTAATATTTGTTTTGAGTTTGTTTTCTTTATTATAATATTGATTTTGTCTTTCTTTTGTAGTATTTTTGTTTAGTAATTGCTTTGGAATTATTTGGGGAATGTGTGGCTTCCCTAGAACCCATACGGGCTAGAGGAAGTATCCTCTATTTTAGTTTTGAATTGTAAAGTTAATTCCTTTATTTGCTTTATTGCTTTGAATGAATGTTTATTTATCTATTTGTTTATTCATGCATTATATAATTGTTCATGCATTATGTAAACTATTTATGAAATTTATTTTAAGTCATTTTATATTAAATTTGCCAAACTAATCATTTTTCTAAATAAACCAAAAACCTAGTCCCCGAATCCTCTTTGGTTTCGAGACTAGTGATCCTTGTCTTTTAGATATTAATTGGAGTCAAATTGGGTTTTTCCTTTAATTTTTTTCCCAAATAAAATAAAATTAAGGTGGCGACTCTTTTCAAAAATCAATCAATTTAAACTTGAGAGTTCCATCGTGAGTTCAAACCTAAATAAGCATTTCGATCCCACTTAGCGAATCAATTTGTGCTCGGGCAAGGCCTCACAGTAATATAGTAGATATTAATTTCCAATGGCATAATAAATATATTCATAATGTGAAAAGGGTTTCATATTATTGAATATAGTCCTTAAGTATTTGTAAGAGGATCTATTCTCAAGTGTTGAGAATATGGGAGAAATATTGCTTTTGTACAAATATTTTAAATATGTTCATAGTCATAGGATTAATGACTGAGCATCATTAATTCCGAAAGACCATCACCTCTATTTATTTTCTATAATCAGTATATGATATGGATGATTATAGAGGCTATGAGTCTCATACTGCTTGACATAGGATGTCGATAC
This sequence comes from Reutealis trisperma, assembly GCA_947687605.1. Lineage (NCBI taxonomy): Eukaryota > Viridiplantae > Streptophyta > Magnoliopsida > Malpighiales > Euphorbiaceae > Reutealis > Reutealis trisperma. The sequence continues at coordinate 220,749 of CANTUT010000850.1, read as the reverse complement.
AAACACATGGATATTTATAGGACAAATAGTCGAACTATAATGTTAGATGATAATAATATAGGGTTTTACTACTAGTCAATTATTCATCATCTAGGTCATAATAGTACATATAATCCTTTGACTTGAGGGGTATTATATCTCATACATAGGTAGTTAGAATTTATTACTGCTTACATAGATGTACTATTCATGTACAGATAGATATATGGCATGTGATAGCTCTAATTTATTATGTATGGAGGTAAGTGATCACCAAAATAGAATTCATTACCTTGAGTAAATGAGTTTAAGATCCTATGCTATCTGGTTATTCTTGATACTTAAGTTCTTGGCCAAGATATTGAGATTCACTAGAAAGAGTTTCTAGTAGGAATCTAATTTATCAAGAATTAGAACTGAGATAAGGACATAAAATTGATACACATTAGGGTTTGACATAAACCATTACCCTAGCCGATATTGGGATCTTTAATGAAGGGATTTTAGTGCATGATGCTTTATGATCAATAGTCCATGTGATGTTTAAAGTTATCAAATATAAACATTTATTTCTAATTAGGTAGTCGTGATATGGAATGCTAGCTGTCACTCATGACTTATGGGATTAAGTGTGAAGTAAGGATTTCACATTAGTAGAGAAAAATGTTTTCTCATTTCCATTGCTAATTAGACATGAATATAGAAAGTCACACACCCACTAATGATCACCTTCTAAGTGTAAAAGATTTACCATAATAGTTAATTAAATTGTTTAATCAATTGATTAGTAGTAAAATGACTAAACATATAATTAAATTTACAAGAAACCTAGCATGTCCTAATGTTTAATCTATGAAGGTTATTCAATTAAATCTTAATTTGTATATGATGCAAATGAGAAAGATTAAAATGAAAATTGATTTGGACTAAATCAAAGATTTAATTTTAGGCTTAGTGAAAAACCTAAATACATAAGATGTGGCCTAAGTCCATATGTGATATGAAAAAAAGGCAATTTAGGGGTCACTATTCATGAGCCCATGTGATGAGTTTACAGGTTAGAGAATTTTTCACTAAGGTTAAAATTGTAATTATATCTTTTTAGCTAATGGAAATGTCCATTTTGCCCCTAAAGGATAAAATGGTCATTTCATCATTTAAAGAAGCAAAGTCCAACTTTTTGCCCCTTCGCCAAATGATGAGCTAAAAGAATACAAAAAAATATTTAAGTCTTTGTAAAGACTTAAGGGTTAAGTCTTGAAAAGAATATAAAAGCTATGAGTTTTATGTTCTAAAGAAGAGTGAACATCATTTTTCATTTGAAGCATTTAGAGAGAGAAGTGAGAGAGAGAAAGAAAAGATGAAGAAAGTGTTTCTTCAATTTTTCTTTTGATCCTCAATTCTCTTCTTTTATTCTTTGTGAAAGAACAAATGCTTGCAATATGAGAATGAGCTTAGTCCAAAATAAATCAAAGAGAAACCTTAACTTCCTAAAGGTTTTTGAGGGAAGATCTTGAATCAAATTTGGGCAACTAAGAGGGAGATTCAAGAATACCAAAGAAACCAAGGAAACTTACAGGTGAGCTCGATATGGATGATCTAGAGGCTTCACACTTGGGAAGCTCTTTGTTAAAGAAAGAAGGAACCTACAAGAGGTAATATGATTACTCTTCCTTTTTCTTTCTATACATATTTGTTTTACACACAAATTAATTGATTGCTTAAATGAATTTTAGAGCAAAATTAGGTGAAGTGAAATTTTTAAATGTTTGAAATTTCACCCCACCGCCTTGCTTCCATTGCATTTGGCTCCACCATTCCTTCAAATAGAAGACAAGCAATAAGTTCAAAATATTTTGCTCTCTAAATTGTTGCTGCTGGAGCATGTCAAAGGCATAAAAATATTATATGTCTTTTATAACATGTTATGTTATGTAATTTTATTACCATATAATTTTAGCTATGAAGTGATTCAAAATGTGATCGAATTATATTTTGAAACAGGCTTAAAATCTTGTAGTCGCAGATATAGCCAATCATATTAAGCTTCTGGTAGGACCACAACCTTCAAGTGATCATATCGATATTTAAGCTCTTTCAGAAAATACCAAAATCTATAATAGTGAGATATTTGATCTTTAAATCCCCACTTAAAAGAGGTCTAAGTATGATCATAGCCTTTGCGTTATTTTGGTTTTAATCATAAATTGAAATTGGACACTATAAAAATTCATCATAAAAATTAATTTTGATGTGGTATTTCCTTCCTTGATAGTTTCACCTAACTCATTAGCATCCAAATGTTTTTAATCATCAAGAAACCATGTCAAATAATTACTCACATTGATGGGTTCATACTTGATAAATATTTGATATAACGCATCTCACAAAAATAAATGTGTCACACCCCACCTTAGGATGTGTGACGGTCCTAGGGTATAGGGAGACATAAGGTCACCTAATAAAAAAAATACTAGGCTTATCAATCATTAAACTTGTTCCCAAGATCAAAACCTAAGTTAATGATACCATATACTTAACATATATTGAAAGTATACTTTATGGATACCATTCATGAAGTTGCCATATGCCAATATACTTAACATATACCACTTGGATACCAAGAGTATACTAGTATACCATAAATATACCCTATATATACCAATAAGATACCAATTATGCTATAGTCATACTTCATCCATTACTTAGTGTGAGGCCTCGCTCGAGTACTAGTCCAATCCGCTAAGGGATCAAAATACTCATTGGGAGAAATATCACAATTGGAATTCGTTATGAATTCAGAAAATTGCATTTTTATAAATTGTAATTTGCAAAAAGACTTGCTACTTTAATTTTTTTTTATTTTACTTGGGAAAATTAAAGGAAAAACCCAATTTGATTGACTCCAAAATTGTACGATTCATTCCAAAGAAATGCACTAGTCCTTGAGTGACCAAAGAGAGCTTGGGGACTAGATTTTGGTTAACAAAAATCTATTTTCTTTAGTTTGGCTTAAAGACAAAATAGCTTTTATAAAAAAGGAGGTTTCTTTTATGTATGGATGAACAAATATAACATGATGCATGAAACATGCATTATTTATATACTACATGGAAAATATTAAGCAATGGCAGTAATGAAGTGAAATAAAAGAAATCTACTTAAAACTATTACAAATCAAAATGATAAAATCAAGAAATCTTTTCTCTAGCTCTTATAAGTTCTAGGAAAAACATACATTCTCTTAGGGGGATCCTTTTTCTAACCCTATCAGATTTTAAGGAAGGCACACATTCTCCAAATCTAATCTAAACTACTAAAGTAATAAGAAGTAAAAATCTAAAAAATTACAATAAGGAAAATAAAGAATAACAGAAAAAGAAAACTAAAGTTCGATTTTTATTTAATAAAAATAATTTTACCCCTAAACTATGTAAAGAAGGTGATAGATAAAAGAGTTATTAATTTTAGCGGAATTGATGCCTTAGAAGTAGCATGCTTGCGTATCCATTTGAATGAGAATCAAACTCCATGCAATTCTTCCTTAAGAGATTTTTAAGCCATAGCCTTTGTTATCATGATTTGATTGATTTAGAGATTTAGAGTTTTGTTAATTAAATTTTGATCTTAATTAACAGAAAATTATCTTTTCATATTTAAATCTTAGAGAAAGGTAGAAGAGAGAGAATTCTAATTAGAATTGAAAAAAAAGGAAAAAACCTTACCTTTTTTTTTTATGATGAGGAATATAGGGAACAAGCTTAGCTCCAAATTTAAGTTCCACTTTGGCTTTAGAATAGCACGAGCTCTCCTTTTAGAAAAAGAACCCTTGAACATCATGAACTCTTCTTAAAGGAAGGACCTTAAATCACCTTTTAGTTGATTAGGATGAAAGAAAAGAATTCTCCTTAAAGGGAAGAACTTGAATCACACCTTTTTTTTTTTTTTTTTTACTAAGAGGCTTAAAAACAAGCTTCTGGGAGCTTTAGAGGGAGGATAGATGTATATTGTGTGTGGGAACTATTAAGAGGTACATGGTATTTATAGGGGAGTTTGGGAGCTAAAAACTATTAAATTTTGGTGTAGGATTTAGAGAAAATGCACTGCAGCAACTTGGCCTAGGCTATGGCAATTGTAGGGCCATTTGCGATAATTGCATGGCCTACTATAGCAACAAATAGGCTATCGTAGTGACCCTTGCAGTGCTGGATACAGTTACCGCAGTGGACTTTGGGCTGCCGTGCTTTGTCTTTTGGCTTGTTTTCATCCATTTCTCTTTCATTTTTCGTGATTCTAGTTGTATTGTGCTTGTTATCCAATCCCATATGATCTAAAGATGATTGAGAGTCAAAGGAATATGTTTAAATTTCTAAGGCTCCATTTCTTGATTTTTCAATTTTGGCAATTTTGGCTTCTAGAGGTCTATTTACCAAGCCTAAGTGCTTCTAAGGTTCAAAAGCATATTCGAGAGTGCAAAGTTCAGGGTTCACAGCTGCCCCTTCATTAGAATTGTCTTAATTGAAAGATGCTTCTAATGATAGAGAACCCGGGGATGAGGGATGGAAAAAACAGAACCAAAGAGATGTCTTAATTGGAATTAAGGAGTGATTATTAATGTAATTGTCTTAATTGGAATTAAGGAGTAATTATGTGGTTCTCCTGAATTCTTAAGGATTAGAGGGAACACTCTCCTTAGTTTGTGAATGTTTATTTCAATTGTTTCATCAACCCCCATACACCATGCATTCATGTTATGTTATATTCATGTATTTTATTTACAATTATCATCTTATAAATTTCATTCATGAAATTAATTTTCAAAGTCAAATACTTAAAAGCCAAATTTAAATTATTTAACTAAAAACCTAGTCCCCGAGTTCAACTTGGTTCGAAGACTGGTAATTTTTATTATTGGTAAATTAATTGCAAATTAATGAATTGGGGTCAATTTGGATTTTTTTCATAATATTTTCCTAACTAAATAAAATTAAAGTGGCGACTCCCAAAATCACTTTTTTTTCAAAATCAACCACTTCAAACCCAAGGGTTCCACCGTGAGTCTAAACCTAAATAAGTATCTCGATTATCTCTAACGGATCAGGTCAGTGCTCAGGTGAAGCCTTACAACTGGTGACTCAATTGGAGACTGATTGCCACCTTTTTAAAATAAAAAGGAAAATAAGAGGATTACTATTTAGTTAAGGAAAAATTTTTCCAAAATAATCTCCCTTTGGCTCATTAAGTGTAATTTGACTTTCATGCATCACTTTGCATCATAAAAGCTCCTTGCCTAACCTTAACTTTTGGATGGTGAGTAGCATTGGCTCGACAACTCTCTTTATGGTAAATTCCACTACTAACTACCATACTCTATTGGGAAGAGACTAGATTCACACCAATTGGTGTGTTTTGTCCTCACTTCACTAATTCCTCTTATTTTGGAAAGGGGATGAAGTGCAAATAGTATGGGCTAATGGAAAGCCCTTCAAGGCCTACACAGATGTAGTAGATGTAAGGTTCTATGATGCAAGCTTTGGGCCAATTCAATTCAAAGATAAAAAGTAAATATAGTGGGCCTAAAATACTTACCTTGGTCAATAAGGTAGACTATCAACAACAAGTTAAAAGACTCCTTCAAAAATTAATAATTGTGCCTTACCATAGAAGGCCGACCACTCAGCCCATCTTCAAGGAGTTTGATGATTAAATTCACCCAAGAATAGAAGACGGTAGCTACAGCCATATTGTTAAAAGTGCAGGTGCAATAAGCTTTGGACAGACTACTAGCTAAAGAAGTTCAAGAGACTGTAGGTGCTGAAGTAATCTTTGAAGGGGAATAGTCCAAGGAAGTAAAGGAGATCCAGTTGCATGAGTTGAAGAATGCACCACCCAAGCTGGATGATGCTATGACTAAAGTCCAACACCCTTTAGAGGAAGTTAACCTAAGGACTCTTGAGAAGCCTATAATCACCTACATTAGTGGCCTGCTCCAACCTACATTGAAAAGGAAGATGATTAGGTTAGTACAAGAGCTCAAAGACTACTTTACTTGCAGATATGATGAAATTTCAAGATTAAGCATGAGACTAGTAAAATACTACATTCTTATCAAGCTAGACACTTATCTCCATCGACAGCCCTTAGAAGGATGTCAAAGGACTGTGGGAAATATTTTCCCACCATGAGGCGAATGAAGGAAGCAACTCAATAGGCCGATCCTATGGCCATAATGATATGTCATATGTTTAAAAAAAAAAAAAAAAAAGCAGCTTGCAGTGACATATCCAACGTCAACAATATGGTTCAGATCTATAGTAAGTAGGCCTTTAGCCATTTTTTCAAGAAAATAATAAAGGCAAGTCAAATACACGGCTTATACAAAAGTCCTAGATCAATGGTCAAAGTCAAATTCGAAACATAAGTGTGATGCTGTAAATAAATAAAATCCTCAAAATTCAGAGTTTAAAGAGTTCATATGAAGAAAAGGGCCTTTTACTCTATAGCAAGAATCCTAAGAGCTTATAGGTCAAACTAGTGTAAGTTGAGCATCACCTAAGGAGTTTGCTATCTCTTTGTCTAAAGAAGCCATACAAGAAGAGGCTGTTGATGTTGTGGTGAAAGTACAAGCTATTAAATGCCGAAAATAAGTATATTAAATTCTAACTTAAAATATTTAAGTTGTATTTAAATTTTACAAAAAATTTGGTTGAGTCTTCCCTAAAAAATGGACATCACAAAGACACGCTTGTCCCTATCCAAACCAAAAAATTTTCATTCCCACACTCTTATCCCTCCAAACCTGCATGAAACTTCAAATCCCATTGCAAAAATCTCAAAGTACCAAAGATTTGTCATAGAAACCAAACATCCATAATTTTGGGTCAAATAATTGTAAGTCTTATTAAAACCCAAGAGACTTTGATCATTTCCAAAGTCTTAAGGTTTATATCAGATTCCAATAATTATTTTAGCCTTGGGATCTAATAAAGTCTTTTGTCATTTGATTTGTCCAAATCTCAATTTAACATTATCTCTTTTTTCATTTGACCCAAAATTCCAAGTCAAGAATAAAGTTTACCTTGTTTCTCTTGAGGAGGATTTGAAAATTTCTATTTTTGATAATCCCTTTATGCTGGTAATATCACCTTGTGCTAGTATTGTCCCTTGTGTTATTTCTGGATACATTAGATTCTTAGTTAAAATTTGATTTCATAGAAAAATTTTAGTTCTAATTAAAAAAAATTCCCTTATTATATATATATATATATATATATATATATATATATATATATATATATATATATATATATATATATATATATATATATATATATATATATATATATATATATATATATATATTACAGATACCAACTATTTTAGAAATATTTATATATTATATATATATGTTATATATTTGGATTTTAAAATTAAAATTCTATATATGTATTTATACATTTCTATATGAATATTTTTGTTAGTTTGGTATGAGTAATTTAAGTATACAAATTATTATTATTATTATTATTATTATTATTATTATTATTATTATTATTATTATTATTATTATTATTATTATTATTATTTATTTTAAATATATTAGTAAATTTAAATTAAATTTATCTTTCTATCTATATAAAAAAAAATTATATCTACCTAAATTTTATTATTTTGTCCTTTAGTGTATATATATATATATATAATAATAATATATTATATAGTTTCTATATATGTATAGTACTATATAATTCAAAAAAAAATGAAATGAAACTTTGAAAATAGAACAAAGCCAGCCTTGTGTCAATGATGACACAAATTGGTGGGTCCCACCATATTAATTGAAAAAAAAAAGAAGCAACAATAAAGCAAAATTTGGAAAGCCAAGGAACGCAGCATATATATCTATGTTGGACAACGATGGAGCAGGCAAAGGGATGGGCAAAGCACACACTTAGAATTGGATGACTGGAATAGCAACAACAACATCCTTGTTGCTGGTGGCTGTAGTTGGGCTTAAAAAAATTTTCAAATAAAAAAAATGGAGAGTAAAATTTAAAAAAAAAAAAAAGAAAGAGAAAAGTGAGATTTTTACCTGGATATGGAAGCTTTAAAATTGTAGCAGCTTGTGGGTTTATATCTTGAGAGAGATGATAATTCGTGTTGGATAAAGGAGTGGGTATTTTGAGGGGTTTGAGTTTGTGAAAAGTTAAATGTGTTTGGGGTGGAATTTGGTGAAAAATAAGATGAATGGATGAAAGACTTAAATTTATTTGGGGAGTTAGACATTTTGGTGGATTTGTATAAATTACACTAAATGGGTTGGTGTAAAAAAAAAAAAAAAGGGATTTTTGAACTTGAGGATTTGGTGGATTTTTGCTAGAAGTAGAATTTGGAGGCTTGGGTAGGATTGAATTGTGATTTGAAAAAAACTAAAGAATTAACAGATACAAGGTTTACACTTAGCCTAGCATCTGCGGGGAGCATTTGTTGGTACCATATTTATAGTGGACTGAGTATTTTTCAGTCAAATAATGGTTAATTAATTTGGGCCCTATAAGTTGAGGATTTAATGCCTATGACAAAGAGTACCCAACAGATCTTTGGGAGACTTAGTCAAATTCTCAACAAAATCTGGAGACTTCTAGAAGAATGTGAAATGATGAAACGTGAGACTAATAGTCTGAGAGTAAAAATAGCCACTATTGCAGAACATGGTACTAAAATGCAGCTTGAGAAAAAAGAAAGGGGATAGTGGCTTTGTGGAGGAAATGGAGTTGAAACTTAGGAGCCAACTACCTGCCAAATACTATAAAAGCAAGAAGACTTCACAGAAGAAAGACAGACCAACCAACAAATAATCAATCAATCAACAACAACAACAATCAAATTCCAAGCTTCTATAGCTTTTATTTACTTTCAAATTGTCCAAGCCTCTGTGGCTTTTATTTTACATCACTTACAAATTATATCTCAAAATCCTTGTATTCAATGTACTTATAATGCAGTAATACAAACCAAAAAGATTCAAATTATATATTCAAATAACTTTACAGTGCAATAATACAAACCAAAAAGTTTCAGAATCTTTGTATTCAATGTACTTTACAGTGTAGTAATATAAAACCAAAAGTTACAAATTTCATATTTTCTCTTAGTCTTTGCGTGAGAATTGGTGAAGCAGCATCAGTGAATCTAAGTTCCTTAAGAGTCTACCATCCTTTTGTCTCTTACATAGTTGTTTCGATTAGAAGTTAGGTATGGGCGAGACCCCTAAGAGCCTTTGGCATGCTTAGCATCAAATTTCAATCAAAAGGGTAATCGTCAACAATAATTATTTTGTCAACAATATTTTTGGCATGCTTGGTGGGATTACTTCTATAGTTGTCACTCTTATCAGACTTCTTGACCAAATAATTGTCAACAGATCCTTTCTAACATGGGTTAAAAAAACATAATTTTCTCCATCATTAACTTCTTTCCATGATGAAAACCAATCAATTAAATGCTCTTAAACCGAGCAGTCCATTTGGTTTAGTAAACAAGTAACTTGGAAGACAAAAAGGCAGCATCTTTACTAGGAGAGTATTCCAACCATTCAGGAAATAATTTAAACTAAGAAAATTAAAAAACGACGATGCATTTTAGCATCAAAAGGATATTTTGACATAACATATTGATGTGGTCTATCCTTAATATATGCTCTTGGAATTTCATCTTGTTGCTTTATAGGATAACTAAACATTTTCGGATGCTTCCCAAGATCATACTCCAAAGACATGATATCAATTTTGTTCTCCTTGTATAGTCATTCTTGGAGCTTTTAATGGATGATCTTCTTCATGAGTTGAAATCTTAATATTTATCACAAGATTTTCAATTGTATTTAGAATGAAAGTATAAATTTGAGAATTTCTTTTCTTAAAAAAAGAATCAATGGTTCTGCTTTTCATCATAATTAAATGAATAGATAAACCTAAAGTTAATTACAAATATATTATAAAGTACTTGAACAAAAACAAGTTCTGGTACAAAAAATGTAAGTCTATCAAAGAAAAGGAGAGGAAATACCAATTCTTATTATTTCATAAAAAAATTAGTCTGTACAATTAAGAGAAAGAGAGTATTTATACTCTGTATAGTAAGAAAGTAAGAAAGGGTAAAAAAAACATATTCAGTAAACATTACAAGTAAAAAAAAAATGAATTATGAAAAACAAATAGAAAATAAATATCTTAACATCCCCCCCCCCTCCTCAAGATGGAGGTTGGAGGAACAAACGCATCTTGGATAGTAACGAATGCTGTGTTTTGAAGGAACGAGCCTTGGTAAAAATATCTGTAAGTTGCATTCTAGTTGAAACATGTAGTGGTTGAATGAAACCCTCTTTGTATTTGTTCCATATAATATGGCAATCTATCTCTATGTGCTTCATCCTTTCATGAAATATAGGATTTGCCAATGTAAAGAACTAGTTGTCACAGTAGAATGGAATAGGCAAGGATAAAGGAATATGAAAATCATGAAGTAAGTAGGACAAATACTATAACTCACAAACTATAGAAGCCATGCTTCTACATTCTGCTTCAGCAGAAGATCTATTAACTGTAGTTTGTTTCTTAGTCTTCTAAGAAACAAGTGATGAGCTTAAGAAAATGTAGTAATCTATAAGAGATCTTCTAGTATTCTTGCATGCTGCCTAATCAGCATCACAATAGGCAGACAAATGAAAACCAGAATTAGCAGGAAAGATAAGACCTATTGAGGGACAACTTTTTAGATATCTAAGCATATGGTGAGTAGCAGTAAGATGTTATACCCATAGAGCATACATATGCTGACTTAATTGTTGAGTCACATAAGTAAGATCTAGTATGGAAAGATTCAAGTATAATAATCTGCCCACCAGTCTTTGAAACTGTTTAGGATCATCCAATAAATCTAAACCTTCGTCTATTAAGTGAAGACCAAAAGGAAAAGGAAGGGTAGCAGGCTTGGCACCACTAAAACCAACATCTTCTATAATGTCTAAAATAAACTTCCTCTGATTAATATACATACCAGAAGAAGTTCTAGAAATTTCAAGACCAATGAAATACCTTGAAATACCCAAATATTTAATGGTGAACTTGGAATGCAATAATTTTTTCATAGCTATTATATCTTCTTCATTGGAACCAGTAATAAGAACATCATCCACATAAATGAGAAGAGCCAAAAAACTAGTAGCAGAAGTTTTAGTAAAAAGACAATGGTCATGTTGTGATTGAACAAGACCAAAAGACTAGAGTGTGGAAGTGAACTCAATGTTCCATTGTCTAGAGGCTTGTTTTAAGCCATAAAGAGATTTTTTGAGCTTACAAACTTTTGAATAAGGCACCAAATATCCTTCAGGAGGTTTCATATAAACCTCCTCATCCAAGTAACCATGTAAAAAGGCATTATTTATGTCTACCTAAAGTAACACCCATCCCTTTGCATTAGTAATGGCTAAAAATAACCTCACAGTCATTGGTTTAGCTATGAGAGGGAAACTCTCAGTATAATCCTCACTTGCCACTTGATTATAACCTTTGGCTACTAGTCTAGCCTTATACTTATCCACAGAACCATTAGGCTTATACTTCACTTTATACACCCATTTAGAACTTATAAGTGTCTTTCCCATAGGTAAATCAGTGATATCCCAAGTTTCATTCAACTCTAAGGCTTCAATTTCAGCATACACAACTGTGACCTAGTTAGGGTCACTTTTAGCTTGTTGATATGAACCAGGCTCATGGATAGTAGATATTTGAGCAATAAAGGCCACATGTGCAGGATTTGTATTAGATAAATAAAGAGGTAAGATAGCAAAAGGGTAAGGTTGTCTTGGGTTAGGTTTAGGAGAATCAAGAGTAGTCATTGCAGTAGGATCAACATGTATATGGACTATAGATATAAAATCCTGAAGCCATTTTGGTTTATTTTTAGGTCTGGTGCTTTTCCTAAGAGATGGAGAAGTAACAAATGTAGGTAAGGGATCAGATGTAGGTGCAAAAGTGTCAGAAATGGGAGGATTAAAATGAGAAGGAATAGGAACATGTGGAGAAGCAGGTAATGATGTAGAAACAAATGTAGAAAATGTAGAATCAGAGAAAATGTAGAATCATAATTGAAAGTGGAAGAGATAGGTGAAGAAAAAATAGGATCATCATTAGAAGAATATTAGGGAAATGGAAGAACAAAAGACAAGTCTTTAGATTCATGAGAAAGAGGTGAATCCTTATAAGGAAAACAAGATTCAAAAAATAGAACATCCCTATAAACAAAAACTATATGATTCTAAACATCGTAGAGCGTATAAGCCTTTTGACCAACGATATATCCTATAAAAACTGATTTATGAGCTCTCTCTTGAAACTTGTCTTTATGAGGGTGAGTGTTAGTAGCAAAACACAAGCATCCAAAAACCCTAAGAGCATCATAATTTGGTGGTTTCCCATTAAAAATTTCAAAAGGACTCTTCCAATGTAAAATTAAGAAGGAAGCTTATTAATAATAAAAGTTGTAGTTAAGATAGCCTTCCCCCAAAATTTTCTAGGCAAATTGGATTGGACTATGAGAGATCTAGCTATTTAAAGTAAATGTTTGTGCTTCCTTTCAACCACTCCATTTTGTTGGGTGTATAAGGATATGATCTTTGATGTTGGATACCTAGCTCAGAAAAGAAGGTTTGACATTGTTGGTTAACAAATTCAGTACCATTGTCACTCCTTATGGTTTTGATTCTAGTGTCATACCGATTCTGAACTAGATTAATAAAGGTTATGAGTTGAGGAAAAGTTTGAGATTTTTCTCTAAGAAGATGAGTCCAAGTTGCTCTACTATAATCATTAACAATAGTGAGAACAAAGTGAGCTCTTGAGATAGCAAGAACTTTATAAGGGCCCTATAAATCTACATAAATCAATTCTAAAGGTTTGGTAGTTTGGATATGACTTGTGGGAAAAGGTAACCTATGCTGTTTAGATAAAAGGCAAACTTCACATATCACATTGTCAACCTTATTATCAAGCAAAGAAACAGGGATATGAGAGATTTTAGAAATAGAAGTATGTCCTAATCTATGATGAAGCAAAGTGAATGAAATAGGAGTTTCTTTATTAGATGAAGTATTTACACAAGAGAAAGACTTTTCTACTTGAACAATAGAAATAATAGTAGAAGTCTTGGCATGAAACTCGACTATAATATTTACATTGAATGAAGAATGATCAAGTATATACAATCCTTAATGTATCTTTCCCATTACAATAATTGTCTCATTCACTAGGTCCTAAAACTCGCAATGTGTATAAAGAAAATGACATTAATTGAAAATGTTTTGGTCAAATGACTGATGGATAACAATTAAATGTAAAACTTGTAATATGATAAACATTTTGAGGTTTCAAAGTGTTGCCTAATAATATTGTCCCAATATGATCTACTGTTTTAAAAGTTTTGTCAGGTAATTGGACTGTGTTATATAGGCTAGGTTTAAAAAAAGAATTGAAGTGTTTAAGGTCAAAACACATGTAGTTAGTTGCACCAGAATCCACTATCCATAAGTTACCTAATCCACAATCAAAACAACCAAGAGCTATAGTATGAATTATACCTGCATAACTGAGATAGTTAGCATATCCACTATCTGCCACTCCTTTGCTATTAAAATACCTCTACACCTCTTGAGAGACTGCATTACTGAAAGCTGTGTTCCACTCTTCTTGTTTTGTAGTCTCCTGTGTAGATGAATGATCATTTACTATTGCTTTAGTGATGGTTGCCACAACTTTAGTCTGACCTTTTCCCTTCTTCTTTTGCAAGTTCTCATACCAATCAGGATATCCCACAAGTTTAAAGCAATTTTTCTTTTTGTGTCCTGGCACACCACAGTGTTCACAGTTACCTACTAGCTTAAAACAACTATCTCTTCCTTGTCCTAGGGTACCACAGTAGTCACACTCTTTATTGTTATCTTTCCTCTTCCAATTCCCTCCGTTATTCTCATCCTTACTAAACTCCCTATAGGTTACTTGACCCTTAGCCATTAAAGCAGCGCTATTCATCATATACCAAAAACATTCATGAACCCTAGCTTCAATTTTGCTCTAAGAGTGATCTTCATAGATCGACTCCAAGACATGTAATTGCTATTGTTTAGAGGTGTGGTTACCAAAAGCATACCTGGATGATCAGAATTTTGAAGTGCCAAAGGATTTCCATCGTAATTCTCTAGATTCTTTGAAGTTTCGCACTGATTTTCTCAATTTCTCTGATTTCTCGACACCACATCTCCAGCTTCTGTATCATACTCCATTTCTCAAATGTATCTCAATCTCTTTCACTTCTCTGAATCTCAATTAAAAATTCTCTAAATTTCCCTTGAATTGTGATGCTTTGATGCCATGAACAAAAACAAGTTCTGGTACAGAAAACCTAAGTTTATTGAAGAAAAGGAGAGGAAATACCAATTCTTATTATTTCATCAAAAAATTAGTCTGTATAATTAAGAGAGAGAGTATTTATACTCTGTACAGTGAGAAAGAGTAAAAAAAAATATATGTAGTAAAAATTACAAGTAAAAAAAAAATGAATTATGAAAAAAATATCTTAACAGTATTTATTTATAAGAAGTATCTAGTAACCTGGATCAAATATAATCATAATCTAAATATAAAGTCATAAACACAACCCAAAAATTGTTAAAGGTAAAAATAATAATATCTAACTAAATATACTGTAATTTGGTTGTTAAATCACACAAAACAAAGCAAAAGTTACCACTTTTTTGATGCCATAGGCCCTTAGAAACACTTCCCCTTTCTCAATCTTCTATCTATTTTTTTTTTATTTTTTATGTATAAGTAGACTTAGGGGTGTGCAAATCAAACTGAAACTGGAAAATCGAACTGAATCGACCATTTCGATTCGTTTCAATTTTCTTACAATATCAGTTTGATTTATATTTTGTTAAATTGAATTAAATTTCGTTTGAGCTCAGTTTTTATTAAAAAAATTTTGTTTAAACTGAATCGATCGAAGTTTATATATATAATGATTAACAACAACAAGAAGATTGAGCTGGTTCAATCCTCCAAATCTCGAATGAATTTTATGTTTTGTGTGGTTTAACTGTTAATTTTTTTTCCATTAAATTTCAAAATTAGTGTTAAGAGGTCTTAATGTTTTCTCCTAATTTGGGTTTACGAAATTGGAGTGAAAGTCTCATGATTTAATGTATAAATCAAAGAATAAATCGGGCTTTTCTGATTTATACTCAACAATTTTTTTTTCATATGTCAGTTTGTTACACTCAAATAATTCTCAACTTAAATGCTAAAATTAATTATAGAAATTAACAATTTTATTTTTTGAGTTCAATGAGTTTTAATATCATAGTTCCGTTATTTGATTTCATAGTTTGAAATCTATATTTGATATTTGTTTCAAGAAAGGGGGAGATTAGAGTTAAGTAGTTTTTAATTATTAAACATATTTTAATTAATTTTTATACATTTTAAAGAATGAAAACATATAAATATTATTTTAAATAAAAATATATAAATGTAAATAAAAAATTATTGTATATTTTAATTATTATTATATATAATTGATTTCTAAGTCAGCCTTCCCTTTAATATTTCTATCTATATATAAGTATATAAAAATCAAAGTTATCAATAATATTCAATAAAAAAGTTAATCACAATATTTAATAAAAAAAGAATTATGGAAAAATATAACAATGAAAATAATTAAAATATATTAAAAAATATTATTTTATTTTATTTTTTATTTATTTTATAATAGTATTTTCTATTTTAAATATCATTTAATATCAAAAAAGTAATTAAAAAATCTTGAATTTACATATTAAATATATTATTAATTATCTTATATTTATTTTTTATCATTTTAAATACTTAAAATCATTTAAAATTTATGAAAAAAGATAAATGAAATAGTAAGTATAGAGAAAATCTCTATTTTCTCTAAGTTTTAGCTTTATTATATAGTATTGTATATTTTAATTATTATTATTATTATATATAATTAATTTCTAAGCCGATCTCCCTATTAATATTTTTATCTATATATAAGTATATAAAAATTTAAATTATCAATCATAATATTTAATAAAAAAAGAGAGTTAATCGTAATATTCAATAAAAAAGAGTTATGAGAGAATATAATAATCAAAATAATTAAATTGTATTAAAAATATTATTTTATCCTATTTATTTATTTATTATGGTATTATTTTCTATTTTCTTTTCTCATTTAATTTGTCTAAATAGAGTTATCATATGAAAAAATAATTTAAAAAATTCTTAAATTTACATATTAAATATCTTATTAATCATCTCATATTTATTTTTTATCATTTTAAATACTTTAAATTTTATAAAAAATTTCAAAAATAAAAAAAAAAGTTAAATGAATATTGAGAATAGAGAAAGTTCCTATTTTCTCCAAGTTTTTTTTTTTAATCTAGGCATAAATTCATGCTTCGCCCAAAAAAATATAAAATTATTAAAAATTATTTTCATGTAAAATTTAATAAAAATAAATAAAAAAAATAATATCAAAATCTAATAGAAAAAGTTTTTGGTTTTCCAAATAAAAAATGCTAATATACACTAATAAATCCTATAGAAAAAGAGTATTTAAAGTGTGTGTATATATAATGAAAAAGAAAAAAAAATAGGATAAAACAATCACCTAATATAATTGATAGTATGTATACATTATTTTATAGATATAATTAGAAATGCCAAGTGTACATATTTATTTATTAAAAAGTTTAATAGAAGTTTGTTGGTTTTAAATTTGTGTTGAGCATGCTACGTGTTTAGGTATACGAACCAAAATAAAATATGCCTAACTTCTATCATAATCTTATAAATTCTTAGCTCTCTTTAATAGTTCATGTTGAAATTCTAGCTAGCATCTTGATTGAATGTAATTGATTTTGGAAATTAAATGAGCTTGAAAATGAAATAAACTAGAAATTTGAGCTAAAAGAAATGAAATTTTATTGCATTAAATAAAAAAATTATTGTTTTTACAGGTATTGGAAGCTTGGAATTGAAAATAACTGGTGAAATGTAAATATAGGAATTGAAATTGAAGATGCAGTAAAAGTATTGAAAATTGATCTTGAATTGGGTTGAAATTTGCTTGATTTTGTTGTTTTAGCTTATTGATTGTTTGTTATTGGTCCTTTCTTTAGCTTTAGTTTTTGCTATTTACATTGATTGAAATAACTGCCATCCATGAACTTTCAGTTGTGCACCACTTATTACTTTGTAGCTCCACTTTTCTTAGTTAGTGGTTGATTAGAAATTAAATAAGCCTGGGCCCAGTCTATAATATATAACCAATAAAACTTAGCTCAAAAGAGAGTAATTCATTTTATATTAGAATAATGTGTCCTAAGCGAACTAGTGTAAGCAGCGTAAGTCCAATATCTAATTCGAATTAGAATCTCTTACTTATTATCTAAACAAAGTTATGACTTACTATTTATAAATATCTCAATTGTAATGTTTAAAAGGCAGATTTACTTTTATTACAATTTGATTACATTCAATAAAATCTCTAAGAAAATTATCTCATTCCAGTTTACTTTATCTTATATCATTCAATCCTATTGAATTCATTGTATATCAATATCCTTTGTTTAGTCAAAATCAGCTTGATTAGTGGTAGAGTTAGAGAGTGCTGCATGACATGAGAATCCTTTGTAACCGTTTGTCAATTTTCAATTTTTCAGTATAAGTCCAGTCGTGTGCCTTATTTTTTTTTTTGTCTCACTGACTCTTTAAACAAGCCCTATTAATTAATTAATTAATTAAACATTAATTAATGGGACTTGGTTTTAATTGGTCTTTAATAGGGTGGGCCTATAATTCGTATTGGATTGGGTTGAAAATATATGGTGCAAATAAATGTCTCCTCATATTTATAAACTAGTCCAAAAGCTATATTATAAATATGACATTTTGTCTCATCTCCTTAAGCCCATGTTTCATCGTTTTCTTAATAAAAAACCCATTTTAAAATTACATTGATGTTTTACCTACTTCGACATTTACCCTATGTTTGAAAAATTTTTTAGAAATGAAAGAAAATAAAAAAGGAAAATAATTTTTATTTTTTTTCATTTATTTTTCTCTTCATTATTTGAATAGAAAGGAAAATAAAATTATTTTTTACTCACTAAAATATATGAAGAAGATGAAATTTATAAATAAAAAATTATTATTTTAATCTTTCATCTCTAAAGTTTAATTTTGAATTTAAATTACATTTAATTATTATTTTTTTCTCTGTCCATTTTGGAGAGAAGATAAAAAAAAATAGTACATATTTTCTTTATTTTCTTTATTTTTCCTCTATTCCCAAACAATGGAAAAATTTTCACTTTTATTTTCCTTTCTTTTATATTTTTCCTCACTCCAAATATAGGGTTAATGCCTGTTGCCACAAAAAACAAAAAAAAAAAAAAAAAAAAAAGACATTTCATGCCCATCTATTAAAATTCAAACTCTCAAAATAAAAAACCCAACACCCAGCCACCTATCATCGTTGGCGAGATGCTAGCCCACTTTGCCCTGGTAAGTTTTTTTTTCTCGATTTGATGCTTCCTTTAAAAAAAAAAAAAAAAAAAAAAAGACTGGATGAGAGTCCCACTTGAGCTCACATGCAAGATTCCAATATTTTTAAATTTCAGTTTAGAATTTTGGGCGATTTTATGCCTTCAAAAAATAAAATTCCCACTTCATCTACACAACCAGAATCCTTTTACCAATCTAAACTTTGAAAAATCCTCTACCCTAGAAAATTAATACGTATGTTGAAGAGCCATCTAATACTGTTGCCCAAAACCCAAGTCCCACCTGTCACAATTTTCCCATTAAGAAACAAAAAACTCATAACCCAGCCAAAAACCCATGTCCTTTTCTCCCTAGTGCCTCCCCATTCTCGGCGCCATGCTTGAAAAACCTAGGTGTAGCAGCACCATTTTCCCCCGCGCCACCAGAGGAAGACATTGACTAACCTGCCTCGTTCACCAGTGCGTCCATCACGCCAAACTCGCCGCCGTCACTCCTTCCTCACGTACCAGCAATGCATGCACGCATGATCAGCGGTGTTCACGCCACACCTGCTGTCGATAAACCTTCCTCCACCAGCGGGCTCTCTCTAATTCTGGTGATCAAGGATTGAACACTTTTTTTAAGTTCCTTTTCAAAGTTTTCACGAAGAAGAAGAAGAAGAAGAAAGATACCAAATTCTATGAATTTCTATTCGGGTCTTGATATTCTATTTTCTTGGAAACTTGATGATAAGAATTTAAGAAATTTCCCAAGAAAATTAAAAGACCCAGCAAATCGTTCATGATTTTGGACCCATAAAATTGATGAATTTGCCTAAGATTTTGGTTGAACATTTACGTTTCTTGGGTTACCTTGATGAAAATTTCGTTGGGTAGAAGTTTTTGTGCTGAATATTGGACTTGGTTTCTTTGCTTGAAACAATTGTATATTCACTTTTAGATGAAGACTCGAATGAAGTTGATATAAGGATGATAGCTTGAAAACCATGGGGAACCATGATCATTGAATTTTTTGGCACTTGTTTGATGAAATTCTATTTTTAAATCTTGTTAGATGTCTTAGCAAGAATGCTTCTCTTATGTACTCATGCAATTGACCTATAGTGAAGCTGTCTCTGTTTGTGTTTCTTTGAGTATATTGCATTTCATACAACAAAATTTTAATTTTCCTTTGGCATTCTTTGATTAGGCTAAGCTACATTGATGCAAAAATTTGGAATTTTCTTTTCCATGGATTTTAACCAACTTCGTAAAAAGCTTTGCCAAATCACATGCCGCTCCAATTCTCATCATAGCTCCATTAAACCCACAGAACAAATGAGCTGTGTTTTCATTGTCATTGGAAAACTTGTATTGCAGTTAAATTTTTGCTGGTATTAATTGTTAATAAATTTCAGCTGACCAAAGAATACTATGAACCATGGCCAAAAATACAAGAAAAACATGATATACTTTTGAAAATGTTGGGTTTCATCCTTAAAAGGCTTAGGCTTCTTCTTGAGAACTTAATTTGTTTCCCTTTGATCTATTTATTATGTTTTCACATAATTTTTGCTTTTTTCACAATCTATGGGCATTATTCAAATTTGAAGGTGATGATGTGCAGCTTGTTTAATCTTGAAATTTTTTGTAGGCACGGTCATGGCTACACATCCTTCAAGTCTCTCTCAGTGTGCCAAGATGTTTTCTTGAAATTACGAGAAAACTCAGACAAAGCTCACTCCCAAAGTTATGCACATCTCCTATTTTGGTTCATGCTTCTTTCTAGAGATCGCCTCTGCAAGTTAGCTTCTATTTTGGCTTCCTATTTGGGGGTTTAGTTCCTTGGTATGATTTTTTGACCCAATTCTCATGAGATGTTACTAGCACTACTTGTTGATAAATCTTGGGATATTTCCTCCGTTATTATGCACAAGTACCATAACTTCAAATTAGGAAGTGGCACTGATGCCTACTTTGAGAATTTGGACTAAGATGATTGGAATCTATATTTCTATGTATAAGTACCTTTTTATTGGCGTTGATAAAGTGACATTGATGCCAACTTTGTGTTTGAATGAATGGATTATGAATGTGTTTGATAGGATTGAGATGGATTTGGTTGTGTCTTGTGTTGTGATGGCTTATATTTGAACTACGGCTTAAAAGTCCTATAACATCATGCAACCATATTACCTTTCATAAGCACACTTCCATATATAGCCATTTCATTGCATAACCTACAACTTTCTCATGTAGCCACTCCACTTAATCTTTGCATACTTTCATTTTGCTACGACTTTTTTGCATCATGCATCCATTATTGATGTTCTACATTAGATCCCTATATATTTTTTCCTTGTTTTCCTTGGATCCCAACCCATTAAATACATAGGACTCACTTTCTTCTAGTCCTTAGCAAAATGAGAAACATGGAAAAGTAAACCAAGACCAACTCCCAAGACATAGAACTGTAGCCATCAGGCCTATCTTTCATTGATTTTTTTTTTTAAAAGAGTGGGTTAGTAGCCAAGTTGTAGGAGACCTCGACCTAACTCCTCTCGGGAAATTGCCTTAAGGAAAGGCGAACAATTTTTAAGGAAGTCATGGAATGAGTTTCAGTGCTCATGATTGGAATGACTATCATTTAGAAAATTAAATTATGATTTGAAAAATGACTTTGAAAATCACCAACCTAATTTATTTTTAAAATAGGAAAATTAAGAAAAAACTCATTTTGTGACTTCAATTAATTAATTTTAGTTAATTAATTTACTTAAGGCTAAAATCATTAGTCTCAAACTAGGTTAAGCTCGGAGACTAGACTTTTTTGGGTTAAATAATCTAAACTTGACTCTTAAATTTAATTTAACTTAGAAAAAATTGATTTCATGAATGACCCATATTAAATGGAAATTATAAAAAATGCATGAATCATGGCATAACATAAATGCATGGCATAAGTATGAGTGTAATATTAATTTAAAAGAACATTTAAGTAAATTATACATAAATTAAGGAGAGTGTTCCCTCTAATTCTTATGGATTGTAGGAAAACCACATAATTGTTCCTTAATTTCAATTTAATTAAGCTAATTATATAAATTAATTAGAAAATGAGATGTCTTCTCTAGCTTTTATGGGATTCTTGGAAGACCACAAATTTCCTTACAAAATAGCTTTGAAAATAAATAGTTACATTTGGAAAATAAAAAGGGTAAGGGAAATTAAATTGGATTTGGATTTAAACTCCAAATATACCTATATATCCCATTGAATGGGGATCAAAATTCACGTAGTTCATTCCATTATTAAGTGGAGGGATTTATAGATTGATTAAATTAATTGGTTTGGGAGTTGGATTGATGAAAATACCTTTATTTTTGGTAGATGAGATGGAAGAAGTGTTTTATTGGACTGAAGTTTTATTTTATCAGGGACTGGATGATTTGATTGATTGAGGGATTGAAGAAAATGGTTGGATTTGGAGCTTATTTATAGGCAAAGGTGGAAGAGTGAAATTACAGGAAGGGTAAGACTACAAAGGGCTAAAAAATCAAAATGGAGGGGTAATTTTGGAATTTTGAATCAAAAAAGAGGGAATTGGTCACTAAAGCAATCCGATCCGTTGGACTATTGAAGGATTTTGCCCGGCTAGGCTTGGCAGATCTGCTAGGCTTCTAGGTGGAATCTGCTGGCTAATTGATGGCGATCCATCGGATTGGCAGGCGGATTTGGTGAAGTTGGTCAACAATGGATCTTGTGACTTTTTCATTTTTTGTGATTTTTCTGTCAATTTTCTAGTTTTCAGGTTAGTTTTTGGGGCTTTTTGGGTTCAACAAAATTGCCAGTCAGTGTTAATAGGCTCAAAATTAATTTTAAAAAAAAGAGCAGTCAGTTTGAAAAGAAATCCAGCTAGTTTTGGGAAAAGTGCTGTCTATTATAGAAAGTCCAATTTAAGGTGGGAAAGTGTCAGAAGATTAACCATCCTTTTAGTATTATGCCTAAAAAATTATTTTTTTAATAAGGGGCTACTCCTTTGACTTTCGTCCATTAATCGGCGAGCGAGACCACTGTAACAACTTTGTATAATGTGTTAAACTTAGCAAGTGTCAAGGTATGGCCACATTGAGAGGTGCAAATTTGAGGGTTCACAGTTGCCCTCTCATCAGAATTGTCTTATTTGTAAGGTACTTCTGATGATAGTGAACTCAAGAAAAGGGATGGCACAAGGAACCAAAGTAATGTCTAAGACAATGCTTGGACATGTCTGGTTGAGAAAAGTGGTTTGAAAAAGAAGATAGAAAAAAGAACCACAGAGATGTTTAAGCAATTGCTCTCAAACATTTATAGGTAGAGAATGTGACTGATTTTGATATGTAGGTGGGAGAATGGACCATAGAGATGCCTAGATGTCGTCTCTAGGCATTTATAGGTGAAAATTGACTAATAAATGGAAGTGAAAAAAGGAACCAAAGGGATATCTAGGCTAGTGGCTAGATAATTTTAGGTGAATTATTGGATTTGGTTTACTCAAATGAAAAGGTGGGTAAAGAGCTATGGGGATGTCTTGTTTTGACATTTTTGGGTGAAGAATTTGGATAAATTTTTGATAAACAGGAGTGGAAAAGGAATCAGAGGGGTGTTAATGTTTAGACATTTTTGGGTGAAGGATTGGGTTGAAATTTTCATAAAAGGATAGATAAGGGAACCAGAGGGGTGTTAATGTTTAGACATTTCTGGGTGAAGGATTGGGTTGACTTTAAGATGAACAAGGAAGGGAAAAAGAACTAGGTTGACATCTGAGTGAGAATTTAGACATTTATGGGTGGAAGACATGATCGATTCAAAATAAAGAGGGATGAAAAAAAAACTATAGGGATGCCTAGGTAATCATTTCTAGACATTTACGGGTGGATTGATTAATAAAGGGAAATGCTTATGGTATAATGCTGATGGCCCATCTTTTAATTCAAAAACTCTAATTTGAGAATTCAAATTAACAATCTGTCCTGCTTTAAGAAGTCTGTTTGGTCGATTATCCTGGTCTTGGTTTGAGAAGTCTGCTTGGTTGATGATCGTAATCTTGTTTAGGAAAGTTTGCTTGATTGATGATCCCAGTCTTGGTGCGAGGAGTCTATTTTGTTGATGGTCCCACTTTTGGTTCGAGAAGTTTATTTGGGAAGTCTGTTTAGTTGATGGTCCCAATCTTAGTTTGGGAAGAATATTTGGTTGATGGTCTCAGTCTTGGTTTGGTAAGTCTATTTAGTTGATGATCCTTGTCTTTGGTTTGGAGAGGTATTATTTAGCTTTAAGGAGGTATCTATTAGCTTTGGAAGGTATTAGATTTAAGAGGGCCTTGGTCAGATTTGTGAATGCATTAGTCAGCTTTGTGAAGGCGTTGGTCAATTTCTTAAAGGTGTCAGTCATCTTTTAGTAGGTACCAATCAGTTTATTTAAGGAGGAGAGGCTATTAGCTCGACATATGTATAATTGTAGATGGTTGTATAGATGTTAGTGTATAGATAATGCATGTTTATATATGCATGTTTTAAGATTCATAGACATTTGCTTTAGTATTTATGCCAAGTATGATTTGTGATGAATGCCTGTAATGGATGACTTCATGAATATAAGAGGGTGGATTCATGAGTTTACTTTGTGAATGTAATTTTTCTTGCGACTTTTACATACATAGAGATGCATTTCAGCTAGTATATACATTTATAGGCTGAGAAACTCAAGAAGGCAGAGAGGATTAATTTAGGCAATATAGTATTATGTTGATTATAGGGAGTATATGTTGACTGGGATTTTCTAGATGCTTGTTCTAGATTTTAGGATTCAGTGGCCTGATTTTTTCGATTTAGTATTGGTATAAAGGGTCTGTGCCCCAATTTGTGAAGTTTAGCACCATGCTTGGCTATGATCTAGGGGCAGCTTTGGTGGTGCTAGAGTTCATTTTTAGATTTTTAAAGAGTTTATGGACCTATCCTAGGATGTTGCTAGCCAAATTATGGTTAATGGCCAAATGAGTTTAGTAGTAATGATTAAGGAGTTTCAGGATCCATTAACCAGGGAGATTTGAGAAGGCAAAGGATGAGTATGAGAGCTTTGGTTTTCTATTTGATGGTCAAATATCTATTTTCAGCTTTGTTTGTTAGCATGACGCTAGAGTGGTAGGTCTAGTATTATAGATGTAGCAGAGCCGTATTGTGGCTAGGGCTATTTTAGCAAAGATGCTATTGAGTATAGACTATCTTATTTAAGGTTTAAAGAGGTGGAATGTCCCTCTAATTATTCTTTAGATGAGGAAGGTTTGTTGATTTTCTAATTTTCCATTTATGGGCATTTGATTTTAGGTTTTGTGTTGTTTTACAACTTTGGCTTTAACTACTTTTCACCAAGGTAGATGGGTGAGATTCAGGATATGTCCCCAATCTCACCTTTCATAAAGCATGTATGGATCATAATCTTTGTTGCTAGGGCTATTGAAGGTGGCTAGTTGAGGACTCTTTAAGCTGTACAGCTAGATATTGCTTTTTTGTTCTATAAAGAGGTATAATGGGTGGTTGACAAAGGTGGTTGGCTAGTTGAGAGAGAGCATTGAACTGCTTCATGCTTCCTTTATCGGTTCGATTAAGCAATTAGATTGCTTTTCCCTGCCTTACTAAAGGAGATAAAGGTGACATAGTTGAGAAAGAGGAGACAATAAAAGTGATAGTAGAGACGAAGGAGATTACTGGGCCTATCGAGGAGACCATAAACACTATTGAGGATTCGACACTATAGGCCATATTAATGACTCAAACGATAGTGGCAATGACAAAATAGACTATGATTGCATTGAAGAGAAAGGATGATACTATAATGGTGGTTTAGAAAAAAAATTTCCAGTATGGACAGAGAGAAGGACTACAGTTTCTGGAGTATAGAGAATTATTTCAATCGGTGCAATAGGGTGCAGTTTCCAAGATACCACTATGCAAAGGAGGATATCTAGAAGTAATTCTAGAAATGTTGAGCACTTCAAGGAGGATTTCTGATACAGCTGCTAGTTATGTAGTACTTCTATATAGCATGAAGGAGGCTACAGAATTAGGGGATGGTGGCATACTCTGATTCTGATAAGAGCGCGAGAGGTGTGCTATAATAACCAAGGTTTCCTTAGCCAACTGTCAACAGTAATGATGACATGATAACATCCATATACCGTATCATTTAAGGTCCTCTTAGTACACTACGAACCTTAAGAACATCACAAGAAGTGAATTTAATGAATAATGTGATAATGAATGATGTGATAATGATAATGAAGGAAGTCAACATTGATATGTGCTTTCATGATAAAATGAAAGTCAAACCAAGTTTAACTTAATGTGATTATGTTAAAAATTTATTTGTAATGTGAATCTAAAGTGCTAGTAAATGGGTATTCACATTTCCTAAGACATTGGAAGGTGATGATAGTGATATGGAAAATTGAATTTAATCAAAGTTCCAATGGTATAATGGAGGCCAAACTTAGTTTGACCCAATGAGCTTATATGATATACATACTTGATCAATGCTAGTAAAGAGTTAGTAAATGGGCATTATGATATGTATGGAATTTATCTAATATTATTTAGAGTGTGTAGTGATATTAGAAGGTAAAAATATATGTATTAGAGTGAAAGAAATGAAACGAAAAATATATTAAGTATCGAGTTTGAAACATGCATATAAGGATTTGTTATTGGGCTTTTGGACTCAAAAGCCCAAATCCATTAGATGGCTAGCCCATTGGGCCTAAGAAGGATACAACATCCAAACTTGTGAGCAAATGGTTGGCCCAAAACAATAGATAAAGAGTGTGTAGAGAAGGGGTCTTTGGTGTGTAGCTCTTTAGTCCCCAAAGTTGACTAAGTCAAATACTTAACCA
The DNA here is from genome assembly GCA_947687605.1 of Reutealis trisperma. Classification (NCBI taxonomy): domain Eukaryota; kingdom Viridiplantae; phylum Streptophyta; class Magnoliopsida; order Malpighiales; family Euphorbiaceae; genus Reutealis; species Reutealis trisperma. Next base: position 194,224 of record CANTUT010000850.1, on the reverse strand, counting down.
AGTGAAACTCTTGAATTTTCCTACACATGAGTTAAGCTTCCATTGGAACACCAAACACCTTGTGATAACTCTCTCCATTGTAGAGAGAATCCTAGCTCTCCACCTTGATCAAATCATAGCTATCCATCAAGGTTAAATCTTAACCATTAGATTTAACTTGATAAATCCTCACCATCAAACTTAATATATCTATAAGCAAAATTATGTTAGATAAATTCATTTTAGCCACTTTCTCTACACAAAATCCTCTACCCTCTCTCTACAATTCTCTCTATCTCTCTTGCAATAAGAACTTTGGAAAATCAAAGCTAATCAAGGTAAGGGATTATGTCTATCCTTTCTTTTTATGTTTTAAAGTTGATTTTGGTGACTAGATTGCTTAAGAAATCTTTTGTGCACCTTATATGGGAATTCAACCATATTGATGTATGACTATAGAATTGATCTAAATTATGATTGATTACATCTATGGGTGTTTTAGATGAAGAATATTGAATTAGAAGTGTCAAAGTGAACCTTGGAAGCTTGGGTTAAGATTTGAACATCTTAAGGGAACTTCAACTTTTTATGCTAGATATTGACAATTGAATGATTATATGGGTTTTATGTTATGCTAATGACATAGTTCTATGATCAATTTGAAGATTTGAGGAAGAGTTAATAGTTTCTGCAAATTTCTAGGTTTATGGAAAAATTGGGGATTTTAAGTATTGAATTTGAATTCATAAGAGTAAAGGAAAAATCAAGCTTAAGAATGGAATTACATGATTTGTATAATGGTAGTTTTCAAATCCTATTGATAGAAGTGACTTTCACCAAAATTAATGAACTAGACTTATTTATGGAATTTAATGGTAGAAGTAGAATTAATTCTATTGAACATTAGAATTTGTTTATATTGTTGTACTCAAAGTTGAAATGTGAGATTTAGAGGAAATAAATTATCCTTCCTACAATTAATAGCTTTGGCTATTTGAAGAATGACTAAGGAAAATGTTAAGATTAGTAACGGGTATATGTGTCGTATATCTTGACTTTAATAGTGATTGATGTGCAATTGAATTACAAATGTGTAGAATCGAAAGGCAAGGGTAAGGATGTTGTCATAAGTGTGAGGAGCACTACTAGCCTCAAAAGTCAAGTGTAATAGGAGCAAAAGAGTCCAATATGAGTACTTAATAATATATAATAACTTATACTATATGTCTTTATTGTTCAAACCCTGATCATTGAAAAATTTCAATGCCTTGATGAGCTTGAATTATTGTTGAACAATGAGCCTTTAAATTGATGCTTCTTGATGATAATTGATTATTGTGAACCTAGCATGTTGAATCTGTAATGTTTTCATTGGATTCCTTAATGTGAACCTTATACAAATTGTCCCATTGGAAACCTATTGATAAGCAAAAACCCCTTTTTGGTGTGCGGAAAGACACCAAACCTTGTGCATTGTTAGGGGGGAACACCTAATTGTAAGACCCGATCAATTTTACGTAATGTGATACTTATGAGTGAGCAAGGCTTAGGCTGCCACTCTTGAATTTATAAACATGGGTAGCATCCTACTTTCACGAGTGGGTTATTTCTGCTAATGATACTGTTTCCAACTTAAATGAGAAATTGAACCTAATGATAACATTGATGAAACTGTTCCATTTCTATAAAGAGCCTTCCTGCTATCGATTCCTGTACTCACCATGCATTTTTGTATATATGTGTATGTCTTTTGTATTATTATATGCTCATTGAGTCTTATCTCATTCTATAGTGGTTTCAATTTCTCAGGCATGATTGATAAGTCAATAAGATGAATTTTAAGCCATATTCTTCTGCTTGGAAATCATCCGGTAAATTACAAGTGTCGTGATTTTTTATTTTTAAAGACCACTATTTAAAGCTTCATGGTAGTCAAAGGTTTAGTCCTAGAATGTTACTGGTTACATGTACTATAAAAATCATTGTACTATTATTATGAAATGTATGAATAATGTACATTAAGTAATTGATTTGAAATGAAATCCTAGAATCTTATAAGTTGTGATTATGAATAGTCTTATAAAATAGTTAAGAAATGGGTAACAAGGAAAAGGTATCAGGTTATGGTCTTGGGATAAGGTATAATATGATAATTGAATGAGATTATAAATTAAGTGGGTTCTACAAGTTTAGGTGACCTTATGTTTCCCTATTCCTTAGGACCATCACGACTCAAAAGGCGGGTTATGACATGTGTACCCTAAGAAGAGGAGGAGAAAGAGAATTGGGTAGATAATGATCCTTTTGCTTTTTAAGATTTTTTTCCTTTTGCATACACTTATGGGTCGATAGGACTACATGATACAAGGTTAAGTTTTATTTGATATAGGAAAGGTTGTCCTTTTGTCATGATGATGGGTTGTATTTTGTAAAATATGATCACCATTATATATGACATCTTTTTTTTTTCTAATTTTTGCTTAAGTTGCCCTTTCAAATTTTCAATTTAATAAGCTCTTTTTTCTTTTCTTCCATCTTTTTTTTTTCTTCTCTCTCTCTCTCTCTCTCTCTTTTTTCTTTTTACCTTTCCTTTTTTTAATCAAAAGAATTGAGTGAACAATGTATTAGGCACAGAGGAAATGAGAATGTGATGTTTTATTATGTGAAAATAATTTTTTTTTTTATCATGATTTGGATCACACCCAAGTAGGGCTGCCTACGTATCCCTTACATCATTTTTCTTTCATTTATTTTTTCTTCAGGAGAATAAGGTCCATGTAGTTCTAATTATAATGCATTGAAAGAAAAAAAAGAGAGAAAATGTAGATATCATCTTTAGACAAAGTATCTCATTAATTGATCCAAGTTGCAAGGGTTGGAGAACCCATTTACATCCATGAGATGACATCTCCTTTGGATAAGATCCTTTTGAGCATGTATGGTCTAACCATATTTGGTCTTTCCTGTTAGATCATGAATTGGAGCTTTAATCTCTTTTAAGTCAAGATTTCCTTCTTGCAAACTTCTGTCTTTCACCTTTTGTTGAAGTGTCTTCTATTGGCAACATTGGATTTTGTACAAGGTATCCATGGCATTTAGTTGGTCGTGATACCCTTTGATCTATTATGCTTTCATTCTCTACAGTCTCTGCTCAATAGGCTTCTTATGTGTGTAGGTCAGGAACTTATGAACTATAATGCTCGGATCTATCTTTACCATATCCTTGCATTTCCTTACAGAATAGTTGATTACAGATGCAATGTATGCGATTTTTTGTGCCATATTTAATTATTTTTTTGCCTTTTTTTAATGTTTCAATTTTTTTCTTCTTTTTTTTTTTCTATTTCTATTTCATTTTCTTCTTTTCTTAGATGTCCTATTCAAAGATGAATTAGAAAAAATTAAAGCAAAGTAGAAAGTTCAAACTTTTTATTATCAATAAAAGTCTCATCATAAGTTTGTGAGGCCTCACCTAGGCACCGACCTGATCCACTAGAGGGAATCGGAATGCTCATTTGGATTTAGACTCATGATGGAACCCTGGGGTTTGAATTTGTTATTTTTGAAAATAATTTCAGGAGTCATCACCTTAATTTTATTTAGCTGAAAAAATATTAAGGAAAAAACCCAAATTGATTTCAATTCATTAATTTTGTAATTAATTTACCCAAGGATAGAAATCACTAATCTTTAAACTAAGTTGAGCTCGAGGACTAGGTGCTTGGCTAAATAATCTAAATTTGGCTCTTAAATTTAATTTGACTTAGAAAATTAATTTGATGAATGACATTTATAAGGTGGCAAATAATTAAGTATATGAACATGGCATAGTATGAATGCATAATGCATAGAAAATTAATGAAATGATTAAAGCAAATATCATAAAAAAGAAGAGTGTTCCCTCTAATCCTTATGGATTTAAGGGAACCATATAATAACTCCTTAATTTCAAAAATAAATAAATAATTGATTGTAATTGAAAGCAAAGGGAAAATGGAATTGATTTTGGGATTGGATTTAAATTCAAAACGTACTTGTATATCCCATTGAATGGGGATCAAAATCGACATAGTTTGTTCCATAATTAAGTGAAGGAGTTTAGGGATTAATTTGATTGATTGATTTGATTTGGGTTTGAGAGAAAAATGCTGATATCTTTACTTTTGGAGTGTGGAGAGTTTTACTAGACTGAAGTTTCATTTTATTAGGACTGGGTAATTAGATTGATTGGGGGCTAATTAATTA
>CANTUT010000850.1:32500-182500 GCA_947687605.1 Reutealis trisperma | reverse complement strand
TTTTTTTCATGCAAAATAACCTTACTTTCAAATAAAATTTAGAACACTTCCTTCACAATTTCATTAAAGTGGCCAAACCATGCTTCCTAGTGCGCTTAAGATGATGTTCATACTTTCCTTGTTTATTTTCTCATATTAAACCCTTAGTTCTCAAGCCCAAATCTCATATTTCATTAACTAACATCCAAAATAAATATTTCATAATTTTTCTTTACTTTGGCCAAACCATATAGATGGAGGAAATGGAAATTTTTGTAATTAAAACACCAAAGTCATGCTTAGAACAAGGAAAGGAGAAGATGAGCTTAATTTCTTACCTTGGAAAATCTTGATTTTGAACTTCTATGTTGATGTTAATATGGAGAGATTTTTCCTTAGTTGGTGTGGAGTTTTGGTGTAGACTTTTCCAAAATGATGTTCATTTACATAATTTTTTGTATATATATGAGATGTTGAATGGTGAGGATTTGATCAAACTTAATCCAATGGCTTAGATTTAATCACAATGGATGGCTATGATTTAATAAAATTGGATGGCTAGGATTTTATCTAAGTTGGAGATGTTCATCATGTGGTGTGAAAATGCTAAACATGTACCTAGACTTTTATGTAGGAAAAATAGGAATTCAAAATTGCTTAAGGATTTGACTTAATCAATTTTGGTGACTACCTTTTCCAACATCAATTTTTTTGTCTTAGTTACCCATTTCTAACCTTAGAGAATTTATGTTCACTCACCTATGGGCCCTATAGGCTAGCCAACCAAATGGATTTTGGCTTTTGATGTCCAAAAGCCCATTAACAAATCCATATATGCGCATTTCATACTTAGCAGCTCAATAAAATTTTCATTTCTTTTCTTTCACTTTAGTATTTATATTTTTGCATTCTAGTTTCACTACACACTCTAAACATTGCTAGACAATTTTTGTTCACTTTATAATACACATTTATTAGCCCTCTAATAACACTATTCAAGTAAGTAAATCATGTAAACTCACTATGTCAAACTAAGTTTGACTTCTATTTTACTGCCATAGCTTTGATTAAAATTAACTTTTTATGTCACTATTATTATCTCCAATGACTTAAGAAATGTTTAGGTATTATGTTAATAGTTATTCACTAGCACTTTGGCATCACATCACAAGAAAATAATTAACTTAGTCACGTTAAGTCAACCTCTATTTTACTAGTAAAATGTTTATCAAAATTGATACATTTTTCTTTCATTGTCACATTATTTATTAAAATCACTTATTATGATATTCTTATGGTTCTTAATATGCTAGAAAATCCTTGGATAGTATAGTACGTGAACATTAAAGCGTCACAATTTGAGCAGGTAGGTCACTTAGTCACATTAAATCTCCTATGGCACTATTGCTAATTCTAATAGGTTAGGAAAATCTTGGGTATTATAAAAATGAAATACGCCTAAATTCTTTTAAAATCTTGTGAATTCTCAACTCCGTTTGATAGTTAATGATGAAATTCTAGCTAGTACCTAATTGAATGTAATTGATTTTGGAAATTAAATTAGTTTAGGAATGAAATAAATTGGAAATTTGAGCTAAACGAAATGAAATTGTATTGCATTCAATGGAAAATTATTATTTTTATAGGAATTGAAAGCTTGGCAATAAAAATAGCTGGTGAAATGTAATACAGGAATTGAAATTGAAACGCTGTGAAAGTATTGAAAATTGATCTTGAATTGAGTTGAAAATTGCTTGATTTGCTATTTTGGCTAATTGATTGTTTATTATTGATCCCTTCTTCAACTTTAGTTTCTGCTATTTATATTGATTGAAATGAACGCCACCCATAAACTTTCAATTGTGCACCAGTTCTTTACTTTGAAGCTCTACTTTTCTTGTTTAGTGATAGAGTTGAAGAGTGCTCCACAACATAGGAATCCTTTGTAACCGTCTATCAATTTCAATTTTTCAGCATAAGTCCAATAATGTGCCTTATTTTCTAGTCCCACTAACTCTTTAAATAAGCCCAATTAATTATTTAATTAATAAATTTATTAATTAAACATTAATTAATCGGACTAAGTTTTAATTAGTTTTTAATGAGTTGGGCCTATAATTCTTAATGAATTGGGCTAAAAATATACGGTGCAAACAAAATTATATAATTTTGTAACTTTCTAATTTTTCAATTAGTAACGTTTGGTATTTATTATTTTTACTGTATAACAATGTCTTATATTTATTATTTTCAATTTATAATAATACTTATTTCTTTCATTTATTCATTAAATTTAATTATTATTCTTTATATTAATTAAAACACAACAAATTATGTAAAAAAAATCTTAAAATTCCATAAAAAGATAAATATAAAGCTCATTAAAGAGAGTGGCTTTAACTTTCTTTCAACTTTGGATTTAATATATAATATATAGATTTATATTATTAAGAGGAAGATAAAGACCGGCATATAGAGGATGTTTCTTTAAGGTTTTAAAACATTGAGGGAATAATATTGAAAAGAAAAATAATTAAATTGATTTTATATCTTATATTAAATTTTTTTACTAACAAAAAATGATAAAAGAAAAATGAATAAAGGATTTAAAAAAAAAATTGAATAACAAGGACATATTAGTTTGAATTTAAGAATAGAGATCCTTAGTAATAACTTCTAATTTACTCATAAATATTATATGCTAGAATATTTTACTCATAAATATTATATGCTTTACACAATAAATGAAAATTATGGTTTTACATTATAAATAATTTTTTTTCAACAGATGTTATATATAATGTAGATACTAATTACAAAAGTCAAGTATTAGACTAAAGCTAGTGAAACCTAATTCAATTGGTTAAGGATGAAAATATGGGACCAAGAGTCCCATGTTTGAATCTTGCCTCTTAGTTTTAATATCTTAGCTTTAGCCAACTAAGTTAGAATTGACAACTGGTCAAGTTTAGATTGGATTTTATAAAATCTGAACCAACTCATTTAATAAATGAAATACATGCTTTGTCACCTATCTCACTTCGAGTTCAGTATTAAAGTATGACAAGGTGAGTTAGTGTCATGATCCAAACTCAAAAGCACATGATTGGTACTAGAATATAGATAATGCATGTGGCCACCAATATCCATAGAAAGCCTAATAACTTACAAAACAATAAACCATCAAATTAACTATTATTTCATCCCAAAACAGAATTATGGGCATATACGTTAAGAAGATTTGTTCCGTCATCCATTCAATGCCATTATAATTTATTTTAAATATCAATTTGAAATATATTTGGCTTAACCAGGCACTTGACATCCCAAAAGTATTTAGAAAATATGACTAATTAAATTACAAACAATAGGGATAACATCGCGGGGTGCTGGAATAGTAGTACAAATCAACAATAAATCCAATACATCATTAGGTTTAATAAAATACATGTTACTATTGAAGAAATAAAGCAGAGTAACTCAGTTAAAAATTTATTTATGAGCTCATCCCATGTCACTACTCTAAATTTAGGCTGTGATAGTGCTAGAGTTTAGAGAGACATAAGGTTGCCTAAACCTATAGAAACCCAATGAACTTATCATGAATTAGCATTTATCATATTATATCTTATCCCAATATCGGAACCTAATTGCCCTTTACCGTTTCAAATTGTTACTTTATCAATTTACTTATTACTAACACTCATTAATGCCGTTTCATATTTACTACTTGAAATTTCCTATTTCATATATTTATAAATGTCATCCATACATCTTCTACTTACTACAATGACATCAATTACTAAAATATAGATTACAATACTTATCAATTTAATACATTTATCCTAGACCTTCAAATACCATGGAGCTTTAGATCCAGTGTCTTCAGAGTAACATAAGCAAAACTCAAAACGTGAAAACTAGTAAAGCCATTTCCAAGTGAAGAAACACTGCTTAGAATTTACCATACTAACAAGTTACCCTGACCTGAAAAATTTTAAACAACTATAGAATAAGACAAGCTCAATGAGTACATAATAATACAATATCTGGTGAGTATATGGATCATTATCAAAATGGGCTCATTGTGACAATGAAGCGATGTTAATCAAAATTGTCATTATGAATCAATTTCTCATTTAAGATGGAAACAATATCTTTAACAAAAATAGTAATTTCTTGGAAGTAGAATGCTTCATACACATATAAATTAAAGATTGGCGGCCTAAACCTTGCTTATTCACATGTGCATCATATTACGCAAGACTGATCAGGTCTTATGGTTAGGTATTCCCCCCATAGCAAAGGTTAGGTATTCTTGCCCTACCTGTAGGCTTATACCAAGTGCACAAAGTTCCAATATATTACCCCATATCAAAAAGGTATTTCTACTTATCAATAGGCATCAATAGAAAGGTTTATATAAAAATTCACAATAAGAAATTCAATGGAAGATATGTTAATACTGTGAACCCTTATTTCAGCACCTTCAAAATTAACATTGAACTTTCCAAAACTGACTGGAGCATTCTTGGCATAATCTGACACCTTTCCGACTCTGACCGACCTTTTGCGTCGGACAGTCTTTTTTCAAAAATGACCAAAATCTATCTCAAACTTACTATTAAAATGTTCTAAAATTAATTTTGATTCTAACGACACTGACCGTTAATTTTTCTGAGTTCTATAGCTCCCAGAAACTGACCTAAAAGTCTCAAAAATTGACCCGAAAATCCTCAAAACATAAGTCGAAAGATAAAACCTCGGAAAGCATGACGTTCCATGTGGCATGCTGCACGGAGGGCGTGCAGCACCATGTCAGATATGTGCAACGCCGCATGGCCTTTTTGCAGCACACCACAAAAGGCTGACGCGGCTTTGCATAGGCCTGGTGCGGCGCCGCACCAAGTCAGAGGCTTTCTGCCCCCAATGGGCTCCACGCGCGTAAAATGACTCTTTTGCCCTTTTTTTATCCAATTTTCAGCCATTTTTTCACCCTATCCTTATGGTCATTTCACATTTTCATTACCTAAACTACCCTCAACCCCATTTGCTTATAAATAGGCTCTCCCATTTCTTCATTTTCTACACACCAAGGTTGATATTGATAGCTATCTATCAACCTTTTTCTTCTTCTCCCTCCATCCACTCTCTAATTAATTAATTAATCATTTTAATTAATTAATTTTCTCACCCAGGCCTAGTTAATTAATCCTTTCAATTAAATAAAAAAAATCTTTTTTTCACTTACAAGCTAATTAATTAATTAATCTTTTTAATTAATTACTTACTTTTTTTAATTAAATCAAAAATCTCTTTTTAAGCTCATCTTTATTTTAATTAATTAATTAATTATTTTAATTAATTAATTACTTTTTTAAAATTAAATTAAAAATCTCCTTTTCAACTCAATCACTATTTTAATTAATTAATTAATAATTTTAATTAATTAATTTACTCATCCATCACTTTTTTTTATCATTAATCAACTCATTTTGTCTGGTCTGATAAAATGGAACTTCAGTCCGACAAAACACTTTTTCCATCTCATCTATCAAAATCTAAGGTATTTTAATCAAACTCGTTCTCTAAACCCAAAAAATCATTTTTAAACCCCTCCACTTAATCGTGGAACGAACTACGTGGGTTTTGATCCCTATTCAAACGGGGTACGTAGGCACATTTGAAATTTAAGTCCAAATCTCAAATCCAATTTTCTTTTAAATTAAGCTTATTTTTCTTATTTTTCATAAATCAGTTATCTTTTTACAATATTTGTAAGAGAATTTGTGGTCTTCCTAGAATCACATAAGGGCTAGAGAAGATATCCCATTTTTTCTAACATCCCATTTTTTCTATCTATGTGATTATCTTAATTAAGGAGTGATCATGTGGTTCCTCCAAATCTCTAAAGATTGGAGGGAACACTCTCCTTTATTTGTAAATGTTTATTGTTAATTTTCATGCATCCATCTTATGCCATATCCATACATTTTATTTGCAATTATTAATGTCATTCATGAAATCAATTTTCAAGTCAAATTAAACTTAAAAGTCAAATTTAAATTATGTAAAACCAAAAACCTAGCCCCCGAACTCAACCTGATTTGAAGACTAGTGATTTTTATCCTTGGGTAAATTAATTGCAAAATTAATAAATTGGAGTTAACTGGGTTTTTCCTTAATTTTTCCCATTTAAAATAAATTAGGGTGGCGACTCCCAAAATCATTTTCAAAATCAACCAAATCCGAACCTGAGGGTTCCATCATGAGTCTAAACCCGAATGAGCATTCCGGTTCCCTCTAGCAGACTGGGCCAGTGCTTAGGCGAGGCCTCATAGCTGGCTACTCCACTGGGGACTGGTTACCACCTTTTTTTTAATGAAAAGGAAAATTTTTCTAAAATAATCTCCTTTTGGCTCATTAAGTATAATTTAACTTTCATGCATCACTTTGCATAATAAAGGCTCCTTGCCTAAACTTTAGCTTTAAGAAAACTTTTGGATGGTAAGTAGCATTAGCTCGACAACTCTCTTTGAGTATGTTGGGAGATAGCGAAAGCATTCCACCCGGCGATGAATCCTCGATCATTTTGGTGGTGTAACGAGCAATCAGTACTGTTGGACCCACGCGAGGCTCCTTGCTTCACATGTGGTTAGGTATATCATGTGGTTAGGTATATTGATGCTCTAGTGGGACGGGGACCCTTAAATCAAACCACCCTTCACCCTTGTGCATATAGTTGCCTTAGCCTTTGACCTTAGGTTCTATGTACCGTAATAATCAATATTCTTGCATATCCATGAAACCTTTTTCAGCATGCATCATGACATAATCATGCACATATAACATGAGAAACTCAATAAGGTCAACCCTCAAAAATCTAAAACTAGTGGTCCATTACCTCAAAAGCACCTCACACACTCACCCTGTCAACCCAACCTTGTGATGGGAATCCTTTTCCCAACGCACCTATGCATTTATGCCCCTTTTTCTTTAATAAATTATATTGTCTTACCTGGTTTTCTATTTTATGTTTCAAGGTACCAATGGCCCACCCTTTTGACCAAGATGCAATGGGCACTTTTTTCACCAATCTCCTCAAGAAGCAAGAGGAAGATTTTCAAAATACACTTACCACCGCCCTCAAAACCCAAGCCGACACCTTCACCAATGCCCTCAATGCCCAGTCTGCCACTTTCACCAATGCTCTCAATTCCCAGTGTCAATCAATCATTAATGAAGTGAGGGAAATGACCAGTGCTCCTATTGCTCCTCCTCCTACTTAACATACCTCTACCCAAGCCTAGACTAACCATGCCCCCACTTTCACTACTCCTATTATTGATCTCACCGATAAGGGGAAAGCTCCCGAGACACCCACCTCTCCTCCTTTAGATATGAATGCCACCGCCCCTACTCCCATTGTGAATCTTTTTCAAAGTGGGGATTTTTCCAGCTTCCCGAAGCCAAAAGACTAATGGAGAAATTTGAAACCTTAGAACGATCCATGAAGAATATCAAAAAACATGAGGACATCATCGATGTCGACTCCTTTGCTCTTTTCTCAAATGCTAGGGTTTCGCCCAAGTTTAAGATGCCCTTGATGGACAAGTTTAATGGCACCACTTGCCCTAAGACCCACCTCAAGATGTACGTGGGTGCCATGAGGCCCTTGGTATGGATGATGAGCTCCTTGCTTAATTATTCCAACAGTCATTGACCGGAACTGTCATTAAGTAGTTGTTAGATCTGGACAAAAATCATAACAAAACTTGGGATGATATCTGCAATGCCTTTGTTAAGCAATACCATTACAATATTGAGGTAGATGTCACTCGATGAGACTTAGAAACCACTAAACAAAGCCAAAGAGAATCCTTCACTGTGTTCCTTATAAGGTGGAGGGCAAAGGTGACACAAATGGCGAACTGCCCATCCGAAGAGGAACAAATTGACATCATTGTGAAAAATCTCCTCCCACAATACCAAATTCACTTGCAAACCCAGTATCTCCTGGACTTTAAAGCTCTCATTGCTACAACCTCTAAAATCAAGGATTTGATTCAGACTGGCTAAATCAAGGATGAATCCTCAAATTCGAGATACTGCAAGAACACCAATTTGACCTCCAACACCACTCATTCTATACCTCAAAAGGGAGGAGAAATTAATGCTGTCTCTTATCATCAACCTATGAGATTAAAAAGAAGGAGATTTTCTAAATTGAGAATGCCTCTAAGCACTGTCTATAAAAAGGCTTTGGAAGCGCACCTCGTCAAACCCTTAGAGCCAAGACCACTCCCAAATCCTTTGCCCAAGAACTATAATGCCAACAAGTGATGTGATTATCACCAAGGGCCCAAGTATAAAATAGATGCTTGCAAGGCTCTGAGGCACCAAATCCAAGACCTAATAGACAGTGCGGATATCATTGCTCCAAGAGCTAAACCCAACATCACCACTAATCCTTTGCCTAACCACCAGACGAATGTCAACCTTATTTCTTTTGACGAACCGGGAATTCATCTTTTCTCCCTCATCTGCCCCATTTCGGGTTATTGTTGTGTATTTGATCTAAATGACTTTGTCACCAAAGTTGATGCAATAACCTGGAGTGGAAGAGTCCTTCCACCACCTCCACAACCCACAGATTCAAACCTAGTAGGTCATGCAGTCCCTCCTCTAGCTGAAAAATTAAAATCCCATAACGAACTAGAGGAGGATCCCATTCTCAAGCAGTTGAAGAAAACCCAAGCAAACATATCGATATGGAGCCTTATCCAGTCTTCTTACCCTTATCGCCAAGCTCTTTGCAAGGCTTTGAATCAATGTCAGGCTCTTATCGACATCTCATCAGAGACCCTCGTGGCATCTTTAACCAACACCGCCAAGCCCATGACCATTTCTTTCAGTGATCATGATATCCCCTATGGAGATGAAAGCCACAACCATGCTCTCTACATCACGGTGATGACCTGAGACAAAACTGTGCCCATGGTACTAGTAGATAATGGGTCCGCCCTAAACGTATGTCCACTAAAGGTGGCCAGCTGCATAGGATTAGAGGCTTTGGAATTTATTCTATCAGACCAAGTGGTAAGAGCATATGACAATACTAAGAGGGAAGTTTTGGGAGTGGCAAACCTTGACGTCACAGTGGGACCAGTGACGATGCCAATCCCATTTTAGGTGAATGATGTCCTAGCCTATTTCAACCTCCTACTTGGTAGACCATAGATCCATCAAGTGAAAGCAATTCCTTCCTCCTTACACCAAAAGTTGAAATTTCCCCATGGTATAAATATCATAACTATCCAAGCTGATATACATGGGAAGAGTGACATTCCAAAATCTGTGCCAATCTTGGAAATCAAGCCAGAACCATTTGCCATTTCTCTGTTTGTCTTCTCATTTGATACCATCCAGTTCATTCAAGGGGAAGGTAAAGAGTTTGTTCCTTTCAATTTTGATCCATATAGTAATGTGGCGGTAGCTGACATGATGAAGAAAATGGATTATTTTCTAGGTTTAGGACTTGGAAGAAACCAACAAGGGATCACCCGATTTCCCAAGTATCCCACTGCCACTCCTCTTTTCAGTCTTGGCTATGTGCCCAAACCTGAAGATATTACAGAATTGGAGGAAAAAGTCAAGCTGAGGGTTGAGAACAAAAGACAAGGTGAAACTTTTGATTGGCCTATGCGCCCCTACTTCAAAACTCTTAATGGGTATTTTGTGAAAGAAGGAGAAGATTTCCCCTACTGTGGCTTTCTTGAACCATGGTTCTGTCCCATTTCTAAGAAACTAATCGCTGGTTTTGAAATTTTCTTTGATATCAGGCTCAACCTAGAGGAGTGCGAGCCCATCTACAATTGGAGGAGGAAGCAAGCATGGAGCCCTCTCTTTTCGAGACCATCCACATTATCACCTACCACCAAGAACTTAAGCCCACTAAGCTCATCCAATCATACCAAGCACCGCTGAATAACTGGTATTTTGAGAAGAGCATCGATCCTATTTTGTCCTCCTCTGAGTCTTCCAAGTCCGAGTCTGAGTCTGAGTCCCTTGAGTTTGAATGTGAGTCTATGGAGACCTTTCAGTCCTTTTTGTCTGATTTTGTGACCCATCTCCTGAGCTTGCCCTTTTAAAATGATGTAACCCATGATGATAGGACCTTTGTTTTCAATGAAATGAACAAGTTTTCTGCTTACTTTCCTGACTACCTATGCTCTACTTCATCTGACTCACCATTAAATGAGAAATCTGAAAAAGAAAATAAAAAAGAAATAAAAAATGAAAAAGGCAAAGAACCAATCAAGTATGGCACAGAGGAGAATCCAAAAATTATATACATTGCATCTGCATATTCTAACACATAGGCATTAGCTGAAAAAGTGCGTGAATTCATAGACTATTTTGCATGGGAACCTAAAGACATAGTGGGGGTAGATCCAAGCATAGCAGTTCACAAGATCCTGACTTACGAGCACATGAAGCCTGTAAAGCAGAAGTTGAGGAGAATGAAGATAGAATGGTCTCTGAAGATCAAAGAAGAGGTTGCCAAGTTGCCAGATAATGGGTTTATCGAACCCATAACTTATCCCTCATGGTTGGCCAATATAGTGCCTGTCCCCAAGAAGGATGGAAAGGTCTAAATGTGTGTTGATTATAGGGATCTCAACAAAGCTTGCCCAAAGGATGATTTCCCTTTGCCTAATATCGATTTACTTGTGGACCGTATGGCTGGCGCATTAGTGGTCTCCTTAACCGACCTCTATGTGGGCTACAACCAGATTTAAGTCTATGCTCCGGATAAGGAAAAGACATCTTTCATGATAGAATGAGGCACCTATTGCTATCAAGTAATGCCTTTTGGTTTGAAGAATGCTGGGGCAACTTATCAAAGAATGGCCACTACTATATTCCACGACATGATGCACAAGGATGTCGAGGTATATGTGGATGACATGGTCATAAAGTCTAAAACTCCTGAAGGCCATTTTGATGCTTTAGATCGATTCTTCACTAGGCTCAGGCAGTATAATCTCAAGTTGAACTCAGCTAAGTGTCTCTTCGGTGCCTCTTTGGGTGTATTTCTAGGACATTTAGTCAGCCAAAAAGGTATAGAGGTGGATCCAGCAAAGTCAAAGGCAATTATAGAAATGCCTCCCCCTAAAACTGAAAAGAAGATTAGAGGTTTTCTAGGTCGCTTATAGTATATCAGTCATTTTGTTGCACAACTGACAGATACTTGTGGGCTGATTTTCAAACTGTTAAGGAAAGGAACCTCTAAACAATGGAATGAAGAATGCCAAAAAGCCTTTGACAAGATCAAGGACTACCTCCTGAACCCACCAAATACTGCAACCTCCAAGGCCAGGTCAGCCATTGTTGCTTTACCAATCGGTAACTTCAGAAGCCATAGGTGCAATGCTTACTCAGAATGCTCTAGATTCACACAGAGAGAATGCCATTTACTATCTGAGCAAATGTATGCTGGCTCATGAACTTAAGTACAATCAGATGGAGTAGTTATGCTTAGCCTTAGTTTGGGTATGTCACAAACTTCAACACTACCTATACTCATACACAACCTATGTGCTAGCTGACAAGAGCCCTTTGAAATTCCTTATGGAGAGGCTGGTTCTTGACAGCAAGATGGCACGATGGATGGCAATTCTTGCAGCATTTGACTTAAAGTATGCCTTAAGAAAAGTGGTTAAAGGAAGCATAATTACTAACCAATTGGCTGCTGCCCTTGTGGGGGAAGAAATATTCAAGCCTGAGTTCCCAGACGAGGATATCTTAATCATAGATCCTGAGGTATGGAAGTTATTCTTGGACGATGCCTCTAATAGTAAAGGCTACGGAGCTGGCATAGTTTTGGTTACCCCTAAAGGAGATCATTTGCCTATGGTGATTAAGCTAGCCTTCGAGGTGACCAACAATGAAGTAGAATATAAGGCATGCATAGTTGGCCTAGAGGTAGCCATTAACATGAGGATAGACTATTTGGAGGTCTATGGCGATTCTAACCTCATTGTTTCCCAAGCCTTGGGTAAGTGGAAAATTATAGAAGAGCGTCTGGTTTCTTACCATCAACACTTGAATGACTTGGCAGAGAATTTCCATGAACTCTCCTTTCACTACCTGCTAAGGGCAAAGAATCAGTTTGCTGACGCTCTAGCCACCTTAGCCTCGATGATCGATATGAGCGATAATGAGATACACAAGCCTGTTGTTATTGAAGTAAAATTGCAACCTGGATATTATACCATATGCATAAATCTCCAATTGGCTAATGCCACACCTTGGTTTTGGGACATCCTCAATTACATCTAGAATGGTAAGTATCCAGAAGGAGCCTCAAAAACAGACCGGAGAACTCTAAGGCAACTATCCGCTGGTTTTATACCTAACAGAGGTGTGCTATATAAGAGAGCCTGGGACAACATCCACTTGCGATACATGACTGAAGAAGAAGCCTAACAAATTATGGAGTGGGTACATGGCGGAGAGGAAGGCCCACACATGAATGGTGTAGCCTTGGCACGAAAAATAGCAAACCTAGGCTACTTTTAGCTGACCATGAATGAGAACTGTGCAAAGTATATGCAGAGATGTCACAAATGTCAGATCTTTGCCAAACTCCAATATCGGCCCCCTATCCCTCTAAATCTAATAGTAACACCATGGCCTTTTGCTATTTGGGGTATAGATGTCATTGGGAGGATTTCCCCAAAGTCCTCCAGTATGCATGAGTACATTCTGGTGGCCGTAGACTACTTTACAAAATGGATTGAAGTGGCACCATATTAGGTCCTAAATGCAAAGAAAGTGGCACACTTCATCCAAACCAATATCCTTTATTAGTTTGGTACCCCCTTCGAAATCATCACGGACAATGGCTCTCACTTTCAAAAGGAGGTAGTCCGCCTACTCTTGACAAAGAAGATTCAGCATCATCGCTCCTCTTCCTATCGGCCACAGACCAATGGCACAGTTGAGGCCGCCAACAAGACCATAAAGACTATTTTGCAGAAGGTTATTGAAAAGCATAGAGACTGGCATGAGCGACTACCTGCTGCTTTATAGGGATACAGAACTACCATTCGTATTCCGACAGGGGCAATCCCATACGCTTTGGTTTATGGAATGGAGGTTGTTCTTCCCATTGAGATGCATATCCAATCTGCTAGGGTAATGAGGGAAAGCCAATTGAGTGAAGCCGATTGGATCAAAGGATATCATGAACAGCTGAATGCTATCGATGAGAAAAGGATAGATGCCTTGTACAAGATCCAAGGCTACCAATAGAGACTAGCTCTGCACTTTAACAGGAAGGTAAAAGACAGGGGCCTAGAGGAAGGAAATTTAGTTCTGAAGGAGATTAAGGGCCTGGTTCATGACCCAAGGGGAAAGTTTAGGCCAAACTGGGCTAGGCCGTATGTACTAAAGAAGATTTTATCTGGCGGAGGCGCCATTCTTACGGATGTGGACGGAAATGAGTTCTTTAGTCCCTGTAATTTAAATCAGCTAAAAAGATACTTTGTCTGAATCTATATCATTTCTCTCTATTTTCCTATTCAAAGCAATGTAATCAGAACTACGTGGACCCGATTCTCCCTAAAAGAAAAAAATCGATGAAAAACTGATGTAAGGGATACGTAGGCAGCCTGACTTGGGTGCAGTCCAAAGCATAATATAAAAATATTTTGTTTGCATCACCACCTCATCTCCTCTGTGCCTAATGCAATATTTGGTGCTTTTGTCTGAAAATAATAATAATAATAATAATAATAATAATAATAATGAAAATAAATAAAATAATAAAAAATAATGCTCGGTAAGTTGAAAACCCGCGAGGGCAGCTTAGGTAAAAGTTAGAGCAAAAATCAAGATATCTCATATAATGATGATCATATTTTATAGAAGCATACAATCCATCATCACAAAAAGGACAGCCTCTATCTATATCTATAGCTTGTCCTGTGGTCATGTCAGCTTATAGGAGTATACAAAAAAAGAAACCTATAGCTCGTGTCAGAACAACCACCAAAAAATAGGCAGACAACTACCTCTACCTAGTCAATCCTCCTCCTCCTCCTCCTAAGATGATCATCTCTCTCAAAATCAGATCCTGCCACTATCTCCTCAATCGTCACTCCTCTGATCCTTGTCTCTGAGTCCCTCTCCATAGCATCAGTAGTCGGAGCACTCGTAATGCCTGAACTGCTCTCAGTGACCGCTCTGCCCGGTCTACCCTGTGTCTCAATAACTCTAGAACTGCTCCCTGAAGTCACATCTGAGACTCGCCTCTGAGAGCCTGTACCCCCTGAGCTGCTAGATATAATCCTTCCTTGTGTATAAGTTGGAGTCCTCCTCTGTACTCTAGCAATAGCAATCCTCCTCTGTGCACTCAATGCTATGGTCCTTCTCTGTGCTACCAAAATAGCATCACCCTGGTATCTAACCACAGTGATGGTCCTCTGAGTCACCTCTACTGTAGTCTGTCACCACTGCAGCCTGTAGGGTCAATCTCCCTGTGGAACCACCAGCCTCGCTCTCAGGTTGAGTCACTTCCCCTGTCCTGGCAGCAATCCCCTGGTCACTAGTACCTCTGGCAACTGCCTCCTCCATCTCGTAGCTCTCAATCTCCCTGAGTAGTGCAGCTCGATGCTCTCTCTCTCGACTGGCCAGACAGTCTCAATCAACCAATTGTGGTACCTCTTAGTAGTACCAAAACTAATCTCTGGCCACATTGCATGAAAGCTCCTCATCCACCCCTCTCTGATGGCTCTAGCAATGGGGGCTGTAATCCTCGCAGACTCCAAAAAGGGCACAACTAGAGGGACATCCTAGGTTTGACCCATCTACCTCAAGACCCTTGTACCCTGATAGAACAATGTCCAGGCCAAACCAAGCAGACAGACCACCTGGTACCTATGGCTCATCGTCAAGAAGGACCTAATCCCATACCATTGGCAATGCCAGAGTATGTCCTCTGGGGTAAGCTCTAAGAGCCATCCCATCCACTCTTTGACTGATCCTCGCCTCACCAAAATGGGTTGCATCTGATACTGAATAGCTGTATACAAACTCCTTGTTGAAGCAGCAACCACCCTCAAGTGGTCCATCAACCACACCTGTAAAATAAACTAAGATAAGATTCAGATACGCATAAAATACCCACTCTTGAAAGGATAGAAGCTAATAAGTTTCTTTCTCACTTGAAGCACTACTGGAGATATAGTCCATCTCTCTAGTCCCCAAACATAGCAATCGAGACTCAACAGTGTCTCCACCAACATGGTCCCAATAATAGAGCAACCCTGCTCCATCTGAAGTACTAAACTCGCTACTCTGGCATTTCTCTAACCAATAGGCCCAGGAAACAGGTATCCGACAGTCAAACAGAAGACCAAAGCTCGCATCCTGAGCCTATGAACCCCTACATCACCCTAGTCACCAGGATCATGAAACTCCTCAATAACAACAGTCAGGTTCACCTGCCCCTTTACCACCATCTAACTGGCAGTGTCCGCTGGCAGAGCTAAAAACTCCTGAAAAACTCTATAGTGCCCAACTTTAAACTCGGGCACTACTAGGGCTGCCTCCGGATCACTGCCGAGTATGGAACAAAACTCCTCAAATGTGGGGCATAGCTCCTCTATACCCACACCAAACCGAAAGATCAGGCCATCGGATCTCAAAACTGAGAACACGCTCTCAAGAAATCTTGGTCCACCTGTACTCATTTTAATGCCACCATAGCTGACATCCCATACCTACCCAAGTTTATCCTATCTACTTTGTCGAGTTTTCTTGTCCACATGTGCATGTAATAACTGAAATACGACTCCATGTGAAAAAGAAAGAAAAGAAAAGAAAGTGAAGAAAAATCAAGCAAAGGAAGAGAAAGTCGACAAATGGACAGAGTTTCGACTCTCAAATGAAAAATGGATGGATTTGCCTTCAAAAGTTCTGCCTTTATATAGCCCTTAGATGTCACAATCAAGCTAAAAAACATAGAAACACTGTCAGACAAATGGATCTGCCATGAAAGCCTGAAACGCCACCACAGGGCTTCTGTTTGGCACTGCAAGTTGTTTTTGTGGTCAGCCGTAAATAGCTTTTGCGGCACCGCACAGAGCTGACGTGGAGCCGCACTGGCTCCGCGCAGCACGGCACTATAGCAGTGCTTTGACAATCGCTCGTTCGATGCCTGAACTATAATTCTTTACCCCCAGTACAAAAGATAAATGACCTTGCCCTCTTTTTTAGAGCGGAAGGACCAGAAAAGTTGTATCTTCTCTGAACAACGAAGGGGAGGGAGAGAAGAAAAGAGCCGTTAAAGTCAAAATATGCATACATCATATTCACGCATCCATAACACAAACATGCATGATAGAAAGCATTAGAATATTTTACATAGTCATAATGTGTATGACATAAGCATAGCATATCAATACATAGACATCACCCGCACAAGAGTACTACTTCCCACCGAGGGAAACAGGTGACATGGCTACCCGAAAAGGCTACATAGAAAGAAAAAGAAAAGTCAGAGGTAGTATTGTGGTCACCAAATCAGTAGTGCCCTCCTCTTTTGCGCCTCTAAGGGACATCCTCATCACTAGCCTCACGAGCATCAGAGATGTCTAGACGTGTCAGCATCCCACTGAAAGTAGCTTCCATCCTACGAGAAACTCTATAAGTCTGGCGAATGAAGCTTTGAGGCACCTATTGCAAACAAGATGTTAGGAACCCTGGGCATAAGTAAGCGTAAATGCTTTCCTTACATGAAGATTATTCTAAATGTAAGACAAAATCATACCTCGACATCATCAGGAATGTCTCACACGTCTGGGCAAACAACATCAGGAAGCTGCCACATCCTCAGTGAGCCATCTACTCTATAGTATGAAATTTGCTTAGGGATGTAGAAGTCTGTGTCCCAATTTATCACACCGATATTCGAGCTTGGCCTAGTGCCTCCGCTTGCATCAGGAACAAGTCCCTTAAAAGTGCTCCCTCTAGGTGCCTCAGAAGTCGCATGGATGATTAGCTCCCTTGGAGGAGCAGACCTAACAAAAGAGCGACCCATCGATGTGATCTCATGCATCAAGAACACAGAACAAAAATCGTGATAACTCTAGCCAGGGCATTGATGGATGCACTCGTCGTCGCCATTATAAAGTGCAGGGGAAGGATGGATCGCCGACCCATGTCTCATATACACCAGGGGGGCTTGGGAACGCACCAAGAGCCGATGATCTGAAAGTACACTTTCTCACCCAGGTAAAACAAGCAGTGATAGGGCGAGCGCAACAGAAGCCGCCTTCGAGAGATGTGCTCAGCAAAAATTATGCTGTCAACCCTGAGATGCCGCAACTCCCTGAAAGGCCTTGAGATCTGTCACATTGAATGATGAGCAAAATGGTTTAAGTACTAAGGTAATAGAGTAAGCAAAGTAATGAGTGTAAAACCTCTGGCTCTATCAAATTATCAAAAAAAGCTCGAAGTGTCAGGACGCTGTGACTGTCAAAGCCATAACTCCAATTAGACTCTGCCCATCTCCTCCCAGTAGGAAAATCCCCCAGCATCTGTTTGATCAATCCAAGAGCTATGAAAGCAAAATGCTCATATGCCCAAAGCTGCATACAACAGACAGTCAGAAATCATCAACATTGAAAATTAAAATACAAGCCAGAGTATGGGAGCATACCTCCTAAAGAGGCGCCATACCACCAACAGAAAAGATATTCCCTCGAGACAGCTCCACCATGTCATGGTACATAACACTAAGCACTACACCGCCCCAGTCATACTCCCTCCAGGCACTCAGATCAACCAAGCTAGCCAAATATTGAGATCCACCGTGTCTCTCAGGGAATGGAAAAAAGAACAATATATTATAATCAGCAGACACAGTTGGGCCACTGCTACATCTAGGATAATTCTGCCAGTAGCCGTCGCCCACTCCAGCTTATCTGCTAGCAAGGTGCGCCTCACTTGAGTGCTATCGCAAGGTGGGTCAAAGCCAAGAAGAGCCTGCATCTCTTCGGCAGAGAATGTCTGCCTCCAATCGCCACATATGTCAAAAGGCTGAGTCTTGAATCGGATCCTAGACAATAGATGCAAATCAAGCGGCGTGCAAATCAACTCCCCGCAGGCAAAGTGGAAGGTGTCCATGGTATCCCACCACCTCTTTGCTAAAGCTTTGATCAGACTGATGTTCAAATGGTCTAGAGCTGGCATCCCCAAAAAGTCAACAAAGCCGATGGGCTCTAGCATGGCCCCAATAGCACTGCTCAGGGAGGCACACCCGACCACCTCCCTAAGATTGCTGTGACCACCCCTGTTTCTAATCGTCTGTTCCTACAAGCATGCCAGTAAAAGTACGGAATGATTTTGCGAAGGCTATGAACAAAATTGGCTTTCAAAAAGAGTAAGCAAGACTACTGACCACTAGTTGACCATCATAGGACATATGATCTTTGAGGTCCTGTAATAGGAGGGCTGGGTGCGGATTGTCTCTGGGTGCTTCGTACTGATGCCCCCAACCACCTGCAGAAGAAGAGGAGGTCCTCCTCAAGGAAGCAGTTCCATGACGTGATGTGGATGTCATCTCGATCAAATGCTAAACCTGATAGGCAAAGGAAGCAGTTAAGAAAAGTACACATTACTATTGCTGTTATAAAAAAAAAATATGTGTGTAAAAAAAAAAAGGAAGGAATTTTCGATAGTAGTGCAATTATTATTATTATTTAAAAAAAAAGAGAATTTGAACTTGCATCATTACTACTATTATTATTATTTTAAAAAAAGATTTTGAATTTGCATTATTACCACTATTATTATTATTTTAAAAAAAAGAAAAAAAAAAAGAAGAAGAAAAAAGAAAAATCGTTATTAATTAAAAAAAAAAAAAAAAAGGGAAACTTGCTCACGTTTGGAGCAAGGAGAATGAAATGGAGTGCTGCAACAAATGGGGTGTAGCCCTATTTATAAAGTTTTGGGTCATATAGGACAAAATAACGTATAGTAAAAAATGTCTTATAATTATTTAGTCACATGAAAATAAATTTTTCAGTCAATATTAATTCACAATCAGAATCTGAAAGTTTTGATGTGTTCGCAAGATTTTTATCTACCCATAGTCACCCTATTCTCCTATTTTTAGGACAAAATGTAGCCCTGACATCATAAAAATTGAAAAATTATGAACCTGAAAATTCACCAGTATCCCAAAAATAGTCAAATCGAGTTCCAAAATTTATGAAAATTATCTCATCATAACCAGAATCATTTTCCGAACTCAGATCTACCAGAGGCTCGGGTTTACTCTCATCAAAACTGTCCCACCGGTGGATAGCTTTGATAAGGGGGCAGCTGTGAACCCTCATTTCAGCACTTTCAAAATTAACGTTGAACTTTCTAGAATTGACTGGAGCATTCTTGGCATAATCTGTCTCCTTTTCGACTATGACCGGACCTTTTGTATCAGACCTTTTTTTCAAAACTAACTGAAATCTATCTCAGACTGACTGTTAAAATGTTCTAAAATTAATTTTGATTCCAACGACACTGACCGTTAATTTTTCTGAATTCTATAGCTCCTAAAAACTAACCTGAAAGTCTTAAAAATTGACCCAAAAATCCTCAAAAAATGAGCCAAAAGAGAAAATCTCGAAAAGCATGCTGTGCCACGTGGCATGCCGCACAAAGGGCATGCGGCGCCCCGTCAGATCTGCGCAGAGTAGCATGGCCTTTTTGCAGCATGCCCCAAAAGGCTGACACGGCGCCGCACAAGCCTAGTGCAGCACCGCTCCAAGTCAGAGGCTTTCTGCCCCCAGTGGGCTCCACGCGCGTAAAATGACTCTTTTGCACTTTTTTATCCAGTTTTCAGCCACTTTTCACCCTATACTTATAGTCTTTTCACATTTTTATTATTTAAACTACCCTCAACCCTATTTGCCTATAGGCTCGCCCATTTCTTCATTTTTTACACACCAAGATTGATATTGATAGCTATCTATCAACCTTTTTCTTCTTCTCTCTCCATCAACTCTCCAATTAATTAATTAATCATTTTAATTAATTAATTTTCTCACCCAAACCTAGTTAATTAATCCTTTTAATTAACTAAAAAAATCTTTTTTTCACTTACAAGCTAATTAATTAATTAATCTTTTTAATTAATTAATTACTTTTTTTAATTAAATCAAAAATCTCTTTTTAAGCACATCCTTATTTTAATTAATTAATTAATTATTTTAATTAATTAATTAATTACTTTTTTAAAATTAAATTAAAAATCTCCTTTTCAACTCAATCACTATTTTAATTAATTAATTAATCATTTTAATTAATTAATTTACTCATTCATCACTTTTTTTTTTATCATTAATCAACTCTTTTTGTCTGGTCCGATAAAACAGAATTTCAGTCCGGCAAAACACTTTTTTCATCTCATCCATCAAAATCTAAGATATTTTAATCAAACTCGTTCTCCAAATCCAAAAAATCATTTTTAAACCCCTCCACTTAATCATGGAACAAACTACGTAGGTTTTGATCCCTATTCAAATGAGGTATGTAGGCACATTTGGAATTTAAGTCCAAATCTCAAATCCAATTTTCTTTTAAATTAAGCTTATTTTTCTTATTTTTCATAAATCAATTATCTTTTTACAATATTTGTAAGAGAATTTGTGGTCTTCCTAGAATCCCATAAGGGTTAGAGAAGGCATCCCATTTTTTCTATCTATGTAATTATCTTAATTAAGGAGTGATCATGTGGTTCCCCCAAATCTCTAAAGATTGGAGGGAATACTTTTCTTTATTTGTAAATGTTTATTGTTAATTTTCATGCATCCATCTTATGCCATATCCATACATTTTATTTGCAATTATTAATATCATTCATGAAATCAATTTTCAAGTCAAATTAAATTTAAGAGCTAAATTTAGATTATTTAAAACCAAAAACCTAATTCCCGAACTCAACCTAGTTCAAAGACTAGTGATTTTTATCCTTGAGTAAATTAATTGCAAAATTAATAAATTGGAGTCAACTGGGTTTTTCCTTAATTTTTCCCATTTAAAATAAATTAAGATGGCAACTCCCAAAATCATTTTCAAAATCAACCAAATTCGAACCTGAGAGTTCCATTGCGAGTCTAAACCCGAATGAGTATCCCGGTTCCTTTTAGCGGATCGAGCCGGTGCTTGGGCGAGGCCTCACAAATACAAGAATAATTCTCATCAAATGTCACATTATGAAATCAATGTGGAAGGGCTTATAATGGCCAAATGTCATGAAGAAAACACAAAATTCAATAGGTAATTCATGTTCAACAAAAATTGGAATATTCCAATAAGGATGGTTTGATCAACAATGGTTCATAGAATATGACACATATCATATTATATTATTAAATACTCATCTTGGACTCTTTTGCTCCTATATTCATTTAACCTTGATGCTAATAGTGCTCCTTGCACTCTTAGATAATGTCCTTGTTCTTGTCTTTAAATTCTACACATTTTGCATTTCAATTACATATTAATCACTATCTTGTTACATCATTAGTTTAAATTTAGTTCAACTTTATTAACACTTTTATCTTGTCCATTGTAGTACTA
Source organism: Reutealis trisperma (assembly GCA_947687605.1). Lineage (NCBI taxonomy): Eukaryota > Viridiplantae > Streptophyta > Magnoliopsida > Malpighiales > Euphorbiaceae > Reutealis > Reutealis trisperma. Next base: position 160,867 of record CANTUT010000850.1, on the reverse strand, counting down.
GCTTAGTGCTTTAAGGTCGAGACACACTATTTATGTACATATTACTAATTTTCTTAACATCTTCATTGGTCACTCCGTCAAGTGGCTGAGTACTTTACTATGGAATTTTAATTTTTTTATATTCAATTTTCACAATTTATCTTTACATTATTTAACTATGACCAAATCTAGTAATTTTCCAATCTTCCATGGAATTAATCTCCTTTTTAAACTGCAAGTTCTTAACTTGATATAATCCATTAAATTTGATAGAAATTATTCTATCAATCACATTTCACAATTGACATTGCCAATATTAGAACACACCCTTTTTATACTCAACTTATCAATTAATTGCATAATTTCAAGTTAAATCCCAATTTTGTCTCATAAACCTTAGGATTTGGGAAAAACCACTAATTTTGCATCCAAATTCAAATTGATGATATATTCTTCAAATTAACACATGTATAATCAACACTCATCGATCAATTGAAATTAAATCACATTAATTCATAAAACCCTAACTTTGCCATATTGGGATGATTTGGAGAAAACTTATAATTTCTTAATTACTTCTCAAATTGATCATCAAATTATGAAATTAACATGTTAAAATCCTCTATCATCATTTAAATATGGAAACAATTATTAGAACTTGAACTTCCTCTTTTAACGTAAGTTATGCCTTCAAAATTTCAAGTTTTGAAATAAGCTTCTAAGATTCATTTTGACACTTCCAAACCATTTTTCTCCACCTAAAATAACCTTAGATGTATTCAATTAAAATTTTAAACACTTCCATTAGTTATTCATTAAGGTGGTAGAATTTCTCTTATGGCGGAGCTTAGGTGACTTTCATGCTTCCTTTACCTATCTTCACATATTAAACCTTGAATTCTGAAGTCAAATTTCTATACTTAATCTAAGAACATCCAAAACAACATTTCCTATTTATTTTCCCTCTTTGGCCTAATTACGTAAATATAGAATTCAGGAAATTTTGCAACTATAACACCAAGATCATACTTAAAATAAAGAAAGGAGAAGATAAGCATGATTTCTTACCTTGATAACTTTGATTTTGTTGAGGTTCTTTGTTGATGCTAGTATGGAGAGGATTTTTTTTTTTTTGTGTGAAATTTTGGTGTGGAGGTTGGTAAATGATGTTTATAACATAAATTTGCATTTTATATATGACATGTTGAATTGTGCGGAATTGATCATACCTAATCCAATGGTTAAGATTCAATCACAATGGATGGCTATGATCTAATCAAATTGGATGGCAAGGATTTCATTTAATTTGGTGATGCTCACCATATGCTGCTGAGATGCTAAAAATGTATCTAGTCTTTTATACAGGAAAGATGGGAATTCATTATGTTTAAGGATTTGATTTAGTCAATTTTTTGTGGCTACTAAGTCAATTTTTGTGGCTAGCTCTTCCAACATCAAATTTTGTCTTGGCTAACCATTTGTAATACTAAAAAAGTTATGTTTACTCACCTATGGGCCTTATGGGCTAGCCATCCAAGTGGGTTTCGGCTTTGAAGTCCAAAAGCCCATTTACAAATCCATATATATGTGAACCCTCAAATTTACACCCTCTGATTCGGCTGCAACTTGACACCTACTAAGAATAGGGCGCTACGCATACGGTAGTCCTGCTAGCCGGTTAGCAGGTAGGGGTCAGGGGGGCAGCGCTCCTTGTGGGGTGAGGGGTAGCGCCCCGTTGAAAAATAAATTTCCTAAAATTTTTACCTCCAGTCGACTGCTTTTCAGTCACGAACCCACAGGATCAAACCGAGCTAGAATCGAAACTGAAACAAACCTGAAATGGATGAAAAAGCAGAAAACAGGTCGAACTAGCCAGCTAGTGCACGAGAGGCTCGTCGCTGCCCTGGGCGGCATGCCTAATGTGCCGCCGCCTGGGTGGCATGCCTTCCATGTTGCCGTATAGGTGGCATATCAAGGCGGCAAGGAATTGGTGCCGGCAGCCAGGCGGCACGATTAACGTGCTGCCCGGATGCCCGGCACGTCGCCAGTGTCGCCCATGCTGCCGGCAACGTGCTAGTGCCGCTGTCTGTACCGCCGGTACCCCTCTAGCAGCTCTATAAATAGAGCCTCCTTCCAGCTCATTTGGGGGGATCCAAGGATAGAAATTCTCTCTGATACATTTCATCACGCTATTTCACTAATCTTTTGTTATTAAGATTCAAATTTCTAAGGGTTTCGAATCCAAGGTGGAGCTTAGATCCGGAGTTAAGCTCGCCCTGTTCATCCTAAAATCAAGGAAAGCAAAGGTATAATCTTCTTTCCATTTTCAAAATTCTAAACTTAGATCTAGAATTCTCTTTAGGTCTAAAACATAAAAGATCTAAAATTTATTAATTTAAGAATCAGAATTAAATTAATAAACAAACCAATACTCTTTTTCAAAACCTCTCCTTCGCAAGAAGGAAGAACTGTGTGGGGTTTGATTCCTAGTTAATAGGATAAGCAGGGTGCCATTCTGAAAGACATTAACTCCAAAATCTTTTTATTAACATTTTTTTCCCTTTTACTTTGATTTATTTATATTAATCCTTTGTTTTCTATTTATGTATTAACTTAGTTGAGGAATGTGTGCTTTCCCTAGTACCCATAAGGGCTATAGGAAAGATCTTCTTTATTTTAATTGTTTTGGCTTTGAAATAATTAAGTAGGATTTATCTTGTTTATTTATCTATAATTGTCATTTCATCTTATCATATATATTTGTTTCATACATCATTATATTCCTGTTCATGCATACACAAAAATTCCTTTTTCAAGAGTTATTTTGTAATTTTAGGCAAACTAAAGAAAATATATTTTCTTAATTGTGTAATTACCAAAACCTGATCCCCGAGCCCTCCTTGGTCACTCGCAGATTAGTGCATTTTCCACTGGGATAAAATCAAATCATTTTTGGAGTCAATCAATTTGGGTTTTCTTTAATTTTCCTAATTAAAATAAGTAAATTAAAGTGGCGACTCCCTCTCACAACCTTCAAAATACAAAAATCAATTTTCTGAACTCACAGCGAGTTCCAATCGTGGAGTTTCTCCCAAAGAGCATTTTGATTTTTCGGCGGATCGGACCGATGCTTGGGCGAGGCCTCACAGTTGGCGACTCCACTGGGGACTTAAAATCTTTTTCAAATAAAAGATAAAGTGGATTACTTTTGGTAAAATACCGAGTTTGGCTTTAAATACAAAATAACTCTATCATGCATCACTACGTCAAACTCCTAGTCCACAAAAGCCTAGCTTCTAGGAAAACAAAGGATAGAAAGTAACATCGAGTGGGCAATCTTCCTTAGGTCTACTTGCCGATAGTGAAATCATCCAGCCCACGACGTATCCTCTAATCCTTTTAGAGGTGTAACAAGTATGCACATACCATTGGACCCATGCGAGGCTTCTTGTCTCACATGTGGTTAGGTATATCGCATCTCTAGTGTGATGAGTTCCCTTTAAAGCACCCTAACCCTTTCATGTAATGACTCATAGAACCTTCCTTTAGGATTTTATGTACCATAATACTGAACTTGGTATATCATTATCATGAAACCTTTTCATTCATGCATACATGCATGCATAGCTTGAACCTTATAAAGAGTCAAAAACCTATCCAAACACCTTCATACCCAAAGCCCATGGTCCACCTAAACCCCATGGTCAAAACCCAAAGCCCATGGTCCACCTAAACCCCATGGTCAAAACCTAAAGCCCATGGTCCACCTAAACCCATGGTCAACACCTAAAGCTCAAAACCCATGGTCCACCTAAACCCATGGTCCATTTAAACCCATGGTCAACACCTAAAACCCAAAGCCCATGGTCCACCTAAACCTATGGTCAACACCCAAAGCTCATGACCCATGGTTCACCTAAACTCATGGTCAAAACCCGAAACCCATGGTTCACCTAAACCCATGGTCAACAACCAAAGCCCATGGTCCACCTAAACCCATAGTCAACACCCAAAGCTTATGACCCATGGTTCACCTAAACTCATGATCAAAACCCAAAACACATGGTTCACCTAAATCCATGGTCAACATCCAAAGCCCATGGTCCACCTAAACCCATGGTCAAAACCCAAAACCATGGTTCACCTATACCCATAGTCAAAACCCAAAGCCCATGGTCCACCTAAACCCATGGTCAACACCCAAAGCCCACGGTCCATCTAAACCTATGATCAAAATCTAAAACTCATGGTCCACCAAAACCCATGATCAAAACCCAAAACTCATGGTTCACCTAAACCCATAATCCAATCCTATCCAAACCCATGTCAAACTCATGGTAAAAATAAACTCATCTAGGGTACCCTCATCCTTTTCCATAATTCTTACCCAAGCTAAACACTGACATAGTTTCATCTTTCATAATTCTTATTGAAGCTAAATACTAACCTAGCTTTCATCTTTCACAACTCTTACCCAAGCTAAACACTGATCTAGCTTCCATCTTTCATAGTCCTTACCCAAGCTAAACACTGATATAGCATTATCCTCAACCATCCTTACCAAAGCTAAATACTGACTTAGCGTCACTCTTATCCTTACCTGAACTAAATGCTGACTAGGTTTCATCTCTTACATCACTATCCAAACCTATGGCCCATCTAAGCCCATGATCTAGTCAAACCCATTACCCAACTATCACCAAACCCATAGTCTGCCTAACTCCATGGTACATTCATACCCCATCGCAAAACCTATGGTCACTCTATTTTTAAGCCCATGGTAAACCATTCCTAAATCACAATCCGAATCACCCAAAGCTAAATTCTGATCTAGCCACCCAAAGCTAAAATATGATCTAGCCACTCAAAGCTAAAATCTAACCTAGCCACCGCAAGCTAAATTCTGACCTAGCCACTCAAAGCTAAAATCTGATCTAGCTGCCCAAAGCTAAAATCTAATCTAGCTCCCTTAGTTAAATACATACCTAGCAAACATCATACACCTCTACCCTCATCTTTACCCATACACCGTCAACCTAACCACAAGACACTATCATCCATTGTCATTAAAGCTAAGGTCCTTTGGTTTGTCACACCTCCCCATAACTCTTTTTTCCAAAGCTAGATACTAACACAGTTCCTTTTCCCTTTCAAAGGTTGACAAAATGTCTATTGTCGGAGATGAAGTCATTGCTACCAGAGCTGATGAAATCTTTGATGAGCTATTTGCTAAGCTTTCTGAACACCAAAAACTATAATGAAGAGGCAAGAAGCCCTTTTCCAAGACATGCTCAAAGCCCAAAGGAGGGCTATCATGGAGGATGTTTGTACCATGCTGGAACAAGCCTCCCTGGCTTAAAACCCAACTGACCCAAAACTATTCAAAGCTGACCCAAAACCCGCCTTTTATCCTATTTATGGATCCACTTCCAGAGTTGAATCCAAAGACAAAGAACCTGCAAACACCGACATCATTCCACCACTACCTATTCCATCACCTGAATTCCTCAAAAACAACTCACTCTATCAACCCGTGATAGTTCAACCACCAAATTTCACCCTTACTCTCACTTCCCGACCCACGGATCCTTTTCAAAGGAAGGAAGTCAACCCTGAAATTAAAGCCTTCATGGAAAAAGTGAAGCACATGGAAAAAATGCTAAAGAATCTGAAGAAGAAAGAGAACCTGGTTGATATAGGCTCCCTGAGCTTATTTCATAATGCAAGAGTTCCACCAAAGTTCAAGATGCCGAATTTGGATAGATTTGATAGTACTAGCCCCAAGATCCATTTAAAGATGTATGTGGGGGCAATGCATTCCTTTGGTATCAACAATGAGCTCCTTGGTCAACTCTTTCAGCAAACTCTTACTGATCCTACCCTAAGATGGTTTATTAACTTAGATGTTACCCAAAAACAGACTTGGGAGGACATTTGCAAGGCATTTGTTGAACAGTACCACTACAATAGTAAAGTGGACATTACAAGAAGGGACTTAGAAACCACAAAGCAACTTCCAGATGAGTCCTTCTCCATGTTCCTTACTAGGTGGAGGGCTAAAACTGCTTAAATGGTAAACAGGCCAATCGAGTAAGAACAAGTGGATATCATTGTCAAGAATCTACTTCCTGCCTATAGAGCCCACTTGTTAACTCAATACCTTCCCACCTTCACAGCTTTGGTTGCAACTTCATCAAAAGTTGAAGATTTTATCCAAAGTATATCATTTCAATCTGAATTCCCTACCACCAACCTGAACAGTGATAAGGAATCTAGTTCTAACTCAACCCCACCTCACCTCAGCCCTAGAAGGCATGTCATGGAGTAGTTTAAGTTCAGCTAATATGACCTGTCTGAAATTGAATTCCAAGTCTAAACCTGAGTCCAAGTTTGAGTTCAAATCTGAGTTGGAGTCTGTCGTCTTATTTTTTCTTTATTCTCATCGACCATAGCAGTTTCTTTTGTCATCTTGCAATAAAGTTTCCTTTATAGTAATGCACATACATTTTCTTTTCGTCTTCCTTGTAGTCCAGCATGGAGAGCCATAAAAAAAAAAAAACAGAGAGAGAGCGACAGAGAGAAAAGGAAAAGAGGAAAAAAGATATCAATTAAACCCACCATAATTAGCATTAAGCAGAATTTGAGGTGCTCACAAATTAGCTATTGCTTTATCAGCTCCCAATCAAAAAATTCAAGTAATGGACCTCTTATCAAACAATTGAAGCATAAAAAGCAAATCAAACGGAATTACCTATTGCACATTAGGCAATCAATACACCTCAACAAGGGCAACAAGTTTAGAAACCTTTGTCAAATCTAGAATTCAAAGGCCAGAGCCCCTCAAAGCAGCAGCCCAAATCATGGTAGAATGTTTTCTCCCAAAATACAAGCTCGCTAAGTTGAAACCCCAAAAATGGCGACTTAGGCAAAAGTTAGAGCTGAGAGAAAGAGAGAGAGAGAGAGAGAAAGCTCATCCAAGTCTCCTTTCCTTATGTCCAAAGTTGTCAAATCATCTTCAATCAATCCATCATCCTTCCTAACCAAAGGTTTATTCTCTAAGGATACGCAATCTTCTATGTCCTTATCCCACAATGGGGGCATGTCTTCCTAGGTCATCATCTGTTGTTAATCCATCTCGTTACTTAATTCAAAGAGCTAAGGCACAATCCCTCATACATATCTCCAGTCTATCACATCCTTATCTCTCATTCGGAAGCATGATCCCCAATTTATCTTCTTTCACTGGCCCTTTAGTCATTCCTAAGGACTCTTTGTTTCAACTAGTGCAATTTATAATTAAGTGTCACTCCAAGAGTCTCTTCAATCTCAAACAATAAGAAAAGCTTGACTTGCTCTTTTCAATGATTCATGCTACAAAAAGCAAAATCATACAACCTCTATGATTCTTTTCAAAAGTTTCAATCTACCTTCAAACTAAGAAGCCTCCATCAAAAAGCCTAAACCAAAAGCCTTCTTCAAAAAGCCTAAACCAAAATCCTTCATCAAGAAGCTCAAATCCAAAAGCCTTCATCAAGAAGCCTAAATCCAAAAGCCTTCACGAAGAAGCCCAGATCTAGAAGACTTCATTAAAAAGCCTAAATCTAGAAGCCTTCATTAAGAAGCCTAAACCAAAAGTCTTCATCAAGAAGCTCAAATCCAGAAGTTTCAACCTACCTTCAAATGAAAAGCCTTCATCAAGAAGCCTAAATCCAAAAACCTTCGCCATGAAGCCCAGATCCAAAAGCCTTCGCCATGAAGCCCAAGACCAATAGCCTTCATCATAAAGCCTAAACCAAGAAGCCTTCACCATAAAGCCCACTCCTAAAAGGCCTTCATTTATGAAGCCCATGATCTCCCTTAAGGAAAAATTAGACTAAGCCTTTCAAATGGATTTCCTAACTAGACCTACCCTCCTTAGCCAAGACCTTTCCCTACAAGGACTAATCCTCAACCATAACTTTCAATAGGCAAACTGAGTTGAGCCACCCATGTTGACATTCCCACACCCATCGTCTTTCAGAGACATAACCTTTTGTAAATCTAACACCAAAGCCGAACAGATAGCTTTGATCCTAATCCTTCTAATACTAAAGCCAAACAGATAGGTTTGATCCCAACTTTCCCAATCACTAAGGCCAAACAGATAGTTTTTGACCTCATTCCTCCCAACACCAAAGCTGAATAGATAACTTTGACCCCTCCTTTTGATCCTAACTTTCCCAGCAAATAAGGCTGAGTAGATAGTTTTGACCTTAATCCTCTCAACACTAAAGCCAAATAGATAGCTTTGATCCCAATCCTTTTAATAATAAAGCCAAACAGATAGCTTTGATTCCAACTTTTCTAACCAATAAGGCCAAACATATAGTTTTAACCTCAATCCTCCCAACCACCGAAGCCAAACAGATAGCTTTGATCCCAATCTTCCTAAGCATCAAAGTCAAACAGATAACTTTGATCATAATCTCTCTAATAGTAGGGCCGAATAGATGGCCTTACTAAACCAATTTGAATTCCTTAGGTGGACCAAATCTCCAAATCTTTCAAAGTCTAGGCAGAATAGATAGCCTTGATTAAAATTTACTAAATCATCTTTACCTCCAACAATTAAGCTGGACATATAGCCTTAATTGAAGATCACCATGACCATTCTCACATCCAACACCAAGTTTAAACTAATAGCCATTGACAAAACCTCATTTATCCTATGGGCCCTCATCCAAAAGGTTCATATCTTTATATCATGTTTGTCCTTCTTCATAAGGTTCAGTTTGTACAAAGCATGAATGTCCTCATGCATGATAAGCACAAGTAGATATCACAAGCCTAGAGTCTGACATGGTATAACCCAGAATTTGACATGGTACAGCCTAGAATCTGATATGGCAAAAGAACATATAAGCCATAAATCTGATGTTGCAAGAGCACAAGCCCAAAGTCTGGCATGGCATCTCTTCCCAGGGTTCACTGTCATCATAATTGCCTTTTCCTTAAAGCCAATTCTGATGAGGGGGCAGCTATGAACCCTCAAATTTGCACCCCCTGATTTGGCTACAGCTTGACACCTACTAAGAATAGGGCGCTATGCATACGGCGGTCCAGCTAGCCGATTAGTAGGTAGGGGTCAATGGGGCAGCGCCCCTTGCGTGGTGCGGGGTAGCGCCCTGTTGAAAAATAAATTTCCTGAATCTTTCACCTCCAGTCGACTACTTTTCAAGTCACGAACCCACAGGATCAAACCGAGCTCAAATCAGAACTAAAATAGACCCGAAATAGATTAAAAAGCAGGAAACAGGTCGAACAAGCCGGCCAACGCACGAGAGGTGCGTTGCTGCCCTGGGTGGCACACCAAATGGCGGCACGCCTTCCGTGCCACCGTATGGGTGGCATATCTGCCGTGCCACCTTGGGTGGCACGGAATTGGTGCCAGCAGCTAGGCAGCACGATTAACGTGCCGCCCGGACACCCGGCACATCACCGGTGCCGCCCATGCCGCCAGCGACGTGCTGGTGCCGCCATCCGTACCGCCGATACCCACCTAGTAGCTCTATAAATAGAGCTTCCTTCCAGCTCATTTAGGGGGATCCAGGGATAGAAATTCTCTCTGATACATTTCATCATGCTATTTCACTAATCTTTTGTTATTAAGATTCAGATTTCCAAGGGTTTCAAATCCAAGGTGGAGCTTAGATCCGGAGTTAAGCTCGCCCCGTTCATCCTAAAATCAAGGAAAGCAAAGGTATAATCTTCTTTCCATTTTCAAAATTCTAAACTCAGATCTAGAATTCTCTTTAGGTCTAAAACATAAAAGATCTAAAATTTATTAATTTAAGAATCAGAATTAAATTAATAAACAAACCAATACTCTTTTTCAAAACCCCTCCTTCGCAAGAAGGAAGAACTGCGTGGGGTTTGATTCCTATTCAATAGGATATGCAGGCTGCCATTCTGAAAGGCATCAACTCCAAAATCTTTTTATTAACATTTTTTCCCTTTTACTTTGATTTATTTATATTAATCCTTTGTTTTCTATTTATATATTAACTTAGTTGAGGAATGTATGCTTTCCCTAGTACCCATAAGGGTTAAAGGAAATATCCTCTTTATTTCAATTGTTTTGGCTTTGTAATAATTAAGTGGGATTTATCTTGCTTATTTATCTATAATTGTCATTTCATCTTATCATATATATCTGTTTCATGCATCATTATATTCCTATTCATGCATACACAAAAATTCATTTTTCAAGAGTTATTTTGCAATTTTAGCCAAACTAAAGAAAATATATTTTCTTAATTGTGTAATTACCAAAACCTGATCCCCGAGCCCTCCTTGGTCACTCGCGGATTAGTATATTTTCCATTGAGATAAAATCAAATAATTTTTGGAGTCAATCAATTTGGGTTTTCTTTAATTTTCCCAATTAAAATAAGTAAATTAAAGTGACGACTCCCTTTCACAACCTTCAAAATACAAAAATCAATTTTCTAAACTCACAGCGAGTTCCAATCGTGGAGTTTCTTCCGAAGAGTATTTCGATTCCTCAACAGATCGGACCGATGCTCGGGCGAGACCTCATAATATGCACATTTCATACTTGGTAGCTCAATAAATTTTTCATTTCTTTACTTTCAATTTGGTGTACATATTTTTACTTTCTAATTTCTCTACACACTCTAAATATTGTTAGATAAATTTTATTCACTTTATAATGGATATTTACTAGGCCAATAATAGCATTGTTCAAATAATTATTATGTTCAAATAATAATTATTATAATTGTTCAAATAATTATTATAATAATCAATAATTTTGATTTAGGAGATATTTAATTATTATGTTCATGCCCATTTACTAGCACATTGCATCACATCACAAGAAAATAATTAACTTAGTCACATTAAGTTTGTTTTACTATTAAAATATTTATCAAATTTAATTTCATTTTCCATTCACTGTGACATTGCTAACTCTAATAGGTTAGAGAAATCTTAGGTATTACATCCCATGACCTAGAAAAATAATTTAAACAAAAATGAGTGTTCAACTCAATGAATGATACTAACTAATATATCAACATGGTGTCCTATACAAAGGTAACTAATGTTTATGCAAGTGCATCATGTTATAAAGGCAAATAAATCACTTGAGCAAATAAAGATGGAATACAGTCCATAGTACCATGTTAAATCTCAATATGAAAAACTGATCCCCTTATCCTGACTTTCTGAATCCAATATTGTCTCTTATTCTAGTACTAGGGTCGTAGCCGTTTCGGCAGCACTAACCCGACTAGTCGCAACAAGGCAATGAGCAAGCTTTCAGCCATCAGTTACTAGTCCTAGCTTATCTTATCTCAATCATCATAATCAAATTCACATTCCTAAGTTACACTATGTCATCCTAATTTCATCCATCAACCACAAACAATTATGTATCAACAATTATTAATTCATCAATCACAGTCAAATAATAATATGCTTCTATGCAATAATTGTATATATATATAATTGTACACACACACACACATATATATATGTGTGTGTATATATACAAATATTTATATATATCGTGCACACACACATATATATGTGTGTATAATAAATGCAAATGCATGAAAAACAGAAAAATATATTAGATAGTATTACTCGCAAACTTGACAAAATCCAAATTAGCTCCTTTTGAAGTGTGAAATCCAAAACAGGAAAGGATGCTTGGAAAGCTCATATTGAACAATAAGGAAAATACTTAGAATACAAATATCTTCAACCCTAATCCTTAAGTCTACTCAATGGCTACAGAGATTCTACTAAAATTTCAGCAAAACCTCTGCTATAACTGGGACATTTCCCCCTAAAACAAGAGAACATAAACACTTCCAATTATGTCCAAAACATGCCACAACTTATCAACCTTTTGGGTCGCGAACTTCATTACATAGTAACAATTCATAAAATTACGTAATATTTGTATAGCCCAAACATAATTATATTAAGATTTAAATAAATCCATTTCTTATAAAATATTTTCGTTGACCCATTAAAATTTCCAATAATTTAAAATTCTTCAATTTAACTGTGATAACGGAATGAGGTCCATAATAATTTATAAATCATCCTAATTAACTCCAATATCACAATTAAATTCATAATTATATATATTTACCTACATTCCCCAATTTAACTTCGATAACACTTAAAATCCATATCAATCTATAAACTATTTGATTTAATTTCAATAATACAATTAATATCCTAGATTAAACATATCCAACTCAACTTACAAATCAATGTTGAATATTAATATGAAAATTAAGAGTTTTGGAATTACTCACGTGAAATCCGATCGAATGAGTATTAAAAATTGCATCAGAATGATGAAACAAAGAAACTGGAATCTAATTCGCATATCATTGCCACACACCACTGCTAGAGCACTGCCGCTAGGCCATGCACCACTGCTGGTGTCGGTCCTGGAGGTCAAAAGTGATAGCGCTAGAAACTTCTTATCATAAGAACTCAAATCCGGTCTTCATTCGCCATAACTAGCTGCTAGTCACCGAGATCGAAGATTAAAAGCTTCGGTGGCCGATTTCTTTGCCAGTTGACCATAGATTCTTATGGTCATTGCTTCCTTCATGATTACTGAATGATGGGCTTTCTGTTGGGGCAGGCATTGATGCCAAACGGTGGCTAGAAGTGGTGGTTTTGGCACCACCGATTTCCCCTCACCCTCTCTCTCTCTCTGTGCCCTTCTTCCTTCAAATTCTCACTACATGTTTCCCATCATCTAACACAGATTCTGATTGCTCCAATCTGGGCCAATCAGGTTTGTTATAACTATTTTTTATTTTATTTTTATAATAATAATAATAGATAATAGATAATTTCTCTAATTAATTAAAATGATTCTTTTTATCTCAAATAATTTTTATAATAACCACTTAAAATTTAATCAAATATTTTTGTGAATAATTAAATATATAAATAAGTATTTTCTTTATATTTAGTTTATATGTTCCAAATTTATATAAGATATAATTAAAAATATATTTTTAAATATTATATATCAAACATAATTAAATAATCATATTCTGTACAAAATAAAATTTTCTAAAATAAATAAAAATTTAGGCTATTACAGTTACGTATACCCAGTTATATTCTTTTTTATTTTTTATCTTCAAAAAAAAATTTCATTTTTATTTCTTCATTCACACACACACACATAGTCGAATCAGATTAAACCACTACTCGAACATGACTTGGCTATAAATTAAAAAAATCTGCCCCATCTCATTTAGACAGGTAATTATAATTGAATAATTTGCGAAGCAGATAAAATTGCTATTCCTAAACTAAGTTACGCTTTGTTAGTTTATTTTTCTTATATACAATGTAGATATTAATACAAAGATCATGTAGGAAACTAATATCAATGAAGCCAAGCTTAGCCATACAATACACATATTAATTATAAATATTAAGTATTAAATTAATACTAATGATGTCTAACTCAGTTGGCTAAAACTGAAGTCTTGGAATAAAAAATTTCAGGTTCGAGCCTCACCTCTTAGTTCTAAAACCTCAGCTTTAGCCAATTAAGTTAGGTTTCATTAGTTTTATTTTCCATTTTTTAAGAACATGCATAATAAATAAAAATAGGTTTATACTTTTTAAAATAAGAAATAAATTAGTATATTCTTTCTTTTTAAAATGAACATGCAAAATAAATACAAAGAGCTTTATATTTATTAAAATAAGAAATAAATATAAAACGTAATGGTAACAAACAAACTCAAAATTAGTGCGGCTGCATGGCCTAAATTAGTGTTATTACAGGAAGGAAAACAGTATCATAATAATAATAAAAATGTCTAGTAAAAATTAAAAATCCACTCTAAGTAAACACATAAGATAGGCCAAATCCAGCCACAAAGAAAGCAAAACCAGCTCCAAGGTTGACAGAGCTAGAAGGAATGGGCCCCGCAGCAATTGCCAACGCTTCACTTTCCGATTTGATGACTTTCGGGGCATCAGGTGCTTGCTGGGGCATCACCTCCAGGGGAAGCTTTAGTCCGTTCTTACAACTGTGGGAGTTGCTACTCACGAAGTAGCGGATCCCTTCCCCATCCAACAAGATGTTAAATAAGCCGTCGTCGTAGAGTTTGATTGGATTGCTCAGATCACACGACTCGTACTCTTCCTTGGTCCTGAGCTCAGCTACTTTTTCTAGTGCTGCGGAGTACGCGAACCCTGCTCCCCAATAAAGGTGTACAAGGCAACCCATGATATTCACGTGACTCAAGATTGCATAAAACAACATATTGCTAAAAAAAATCGAATCACTATCAACAAGATTGTTGGCCTAGAGCAGTTGTTTAATTTGAACCAACACTAACACAATAATAATACTTCAAATTCAACAATATTCTTAGACAAGAAATGAAACTATTTGTTTTTTAATTTAAACTACAAGTCGTATTACAAAAAAATTTAAATTATTAGTCACACCGAATTGATTCAACAATAACTAATTTAAAACAATTTTCGCATTTTTTTGTTCCATCTAACAAAAATTTAGAAAAAACAACTAATTTTCTGGCTCAGTTGACTGATGGTTGAGTTCCTCCATTTTCGCTTTAATCAAATTGACATAATTCGCTTTTTTATATTAAGATAGCTTATTTTTTTAGCATTTGACATCAAATAATCTTTCTCTTTCTTATGGGTTAATTAAACCTAACTATAAAGCTGCTTTTTCTTTTCTTTTCTTTTCTTTTTTTTTTTTTCAAGAAGTATATTCTTAAGGAAAGCCAAATATATAAACTTCGAATTTTTTTTTAAAAAAAAATTGAATTTAGAAAAGGGTTATTAATCACCTCCAATATTAAGAAAAAATAAAATTATTTTTGAAATATTAAAGAAAGAGATTCATATCAATGAGATTCCAACTCACTTATTCCAATTCGGTTTAGTTTCTAGTTAGATTAACACACCAATTTATAATTTCCTATCTCATATTAAATTAAAAATATTTATTATTATTCATTTTATGAAGATTGGAGCTACAACAAAATATTAAAATATCGAATAATAAAACAACCATTGATGAAAATTAGTTATATTTATGATTTAAAAAAGAAGAAAAAATTCAATTTTCAATTTTTTTCCTTTATTTGGGGGATACAGAAACTACAAGGCAAGTATAATTGTGTATTATAATCATATATTTCCCATATTCCTTGTTTTAATTTAGTTTTTTTTTTTTCTCAGCAACCAAACACATAAATGAAATTAATTAAAAGAAATTAACGGAGACTTACAAATTTTGTCACCGACTCTGAAAGTTCTCCCGGAGGACCAAGAAGCGACATCAGTAGAAGGGTCCCAGCCGCGATCATCTCCAACCACATGGTGCACCTGGGCTTGAACCCATTTCCCAGTGAGGCTTACTGAAATTAGTATAACCAGAACCACCCATAAAGTTTTGAGAAGGAAGAAGACAGCCATTTTCACAGAACAATGTCAAAGGTAGAGTAGAGAATAGAGAGGGATAAAGCAACAAAAGGGTCTCTGTCCCCTTCTATATCTTTGTATTTAATTATTTGTGCATTGAAAAAAAAAAAACGCTACTTGTCACTGACAAAAGGCTGGCTGGTGGGTTTGTTTTGTGGTTGTAGTAAAGCCCATAACTATAATAAATATTTTGGATATTTGTGCTCATTAACCATTTTTTGAAAAAAAAAAAAAAAAAAAAAAAAGCCATTTTTTGAAACGCCTGGAATATAGATATAGAAATAGGCGGATGGCTTGGTTTCCTCTTGCTTAACTTTTTTTTCTTGGGTTAATTTCACCCATGGTATTCTAAAAATTGATTAACGTAAATAATCGCCCTCCAAAAAAAAATCATTCCACTTATATCTCTGTATTATGTCCATGTATAAACAGACCATCTTTTTGGCATCTTTTCAATCAATTGACTAACGGAATACTGACGTGATCATTCAATTTAGCTAAAAAGTATTTTTTTTTGGGCTTTATACCCCAACAAGAAAAATTTAAAAAATATTTACATATATATGGGTTTGCAAAACTTATTTACATCGTTATACTGATTTTGGACTGGTCAAACTCCAATCCGGTTGTCAAACTTCTGGAATAGATTAAATTAATATTCTAAAAGTATGACTTTCAGATTTGTGCCAGTTGTATATAAATCCGAAAGTTATATTTCCGGATTTCTCATGTGCAACTTTATAAATTTGGATATATAAATTTCGAATTTGCTCATCTTATAAGGGGTCTCTTACTCTCCAAATTTATAATCTCTCTTCCTCTCTCTCTCTCTCTCTCTCTCTTGGTCTCTCTATTGTACAGCTTGACTCAATTTTTTTTTTTATTTTGACATGCAATTATTTTTTTTATTGTGAAGGTAAATCTTTTTAGATTTATTAGTTATATATTGTTATAATTTTTTGTGATAAATAACTAAAATCTATTTTGTTATTTATATTTTTAGGTTAAAAATTGTGTTAAAAGGAATTTGAAAGAAATTGTTAAAAAAAGGTGTATGATTTAAATTAAATTTTGTTTGAATAAATTAGTAAAACAAATTTGTTTACATTTGTTTATATATTTTTATTAAAATACAAAATTTTTAAGATAATAATTAGGAAAAAATAATTACGTTTGTTAGATGTGGTTGTATATTTTTTTGCATTTAATTATTTTGTGAATGTGTTAAATTTAAAAAATATAATTTTTCTTTGAAAAAATGGTTTAATAGAATTAATTACTATTTGAAAAATAAAATTAGAATAAAATAGAAAATTATTTACAAATATTATTTAATTAGTGAAAAAAATGATGAAATTTTTATATTGGGCAAAATTAAAAAATAAGATGTTAGGTTAATATAGAAATTTGAGTATATGTAAATAATAGGTAAATTATAATGTAATTAATATATAATAAATTTATTAATAATGTGATTTAAGTTAAGGGTTGTTTGTTAAATTAGTAAATTATTTTTGTCTAGGTTGATTTTTTTATTTTTAAAATTTTTAAGAAAAATTAATGGAAAAATAATTATATTTATTTATAATTATTTATAATTATTTTTCCTTTATTTTTTCTTAAAAATTTTAAAAATAAAAAAATAAACCTAGACAAATTTTTATTTACTAATTTAACAAATAACCCTTAACTTAAATCACATATATAATGAATTTATTATATATTAAATATATTACAATTTACCTATTATTTATATATATTCAAATTTTATATTAAGTTAACATCTTATTTTTTAATTTTGCCGATTTAAAATTTCATCTTTTTTTTTTTTATTTCTAACAAACATAATTATTTTTCCTTTATTTTTTCTTAAAAATTTAAAAAAAAAAAACCAACCTAGAAAAATTTTTATTTACTAATTTAACAAATAACCCTCAACTTAAATCACATATATAATAAATTTATTATATATTAAATATATTATAATTTACCTATTATTTATATATACTCAAATTTTATATTAAACTAACATCTTTTTTTTTTTTTTTTATTTTGCCGATTTAAAAATTTCATCTTTTTTTCTATTTTTAAAAAACATAATTATTTTTCTATTATTTTTTCTTAAAAATTTTAATAAGAAAATCAATCTAGGCAAATATAATTTACTAATTTAACAAACAACCCTTAACTTAAATCACATATCTAATTAATTTATTATATATTAAATACATTATAATTTACCTATTATTTATATATACTCAAATTTTTATATTAAGCTAATATTTTATTTTTTAATTTTGTCTAATTTAAAAATTTCATCATTTTTTTTATTTCACTAACTAAATAATATTTCTAAATAATTTTCTATTTTATTCTAATTTATTTTTCAAAGAGTAATTAATTAAATTAAACCATTTTTTCAAACAAAAATTAAAATTTTCAAATTTAAAATGTTCGCAACAACAAATAATTGAAAAAAATACAATCATATCTAATAAATATAATTATTTTTCCCTAATTATTACCTTGAAAATTTACAAAACAAAACAAAATTACTTAAACAAATTTATTTTACTAATTTAATATAAATAAAATTAAACTTAAATCACATACCTTTTTATTTAACGATTTCTATTAAATTCCTTTTTAGCTTTAACCTAAAAATATAAATTTAATTATTCATCACAAAAAAAAATATAAAAATATATAACCAATAAACTTAAAAAAAATTACCTTCAAATTACTTTCTTTATTTTAGGGTTGCTCACAAAAAAAAAATGTTTAAAGTGAAAAAAAAAAAAAAGGTTAATCAGCACACACAGAGAGAGAGAGAGAGAGTGTTATAAAAGAAGAAGCTGTTGGAATTTGGGGGTAGGGGTAGCATATTTAAGAGGGATAAGAGTTATCCCTCACCGTTGGATCAGGATTGATCTAACGGTGAGGGATAAAAGGAATAAATGAAGGTGGTAGTGGCAGAAATAAGTTTCGGATCTGCTGAGCAAGTCAGCTTTCCAAACTGTAAGTTCCAAAAAGCTGATTCACCTGACTAATACGAAAGTTACACTTCCGGATTAGTGTTTCTGGAAGTGCAACTTCCAGAAAGCTGATTCACCTGACTAATTTGGAAGTTACACTTCCGAATTAGTGTACCTCATTGCGCATTATTCCGGAAGTCAAACTTCTTGAATATTAATTTTCACAAATCTGGATGTTTGACAATTGGATTTGGTTTTGACCTAGCCAAAAACAACATATATAAGTAAATATTTTTCTGTAATGCATACATTCATAAATATTTTTTAAAATTTGCATATTACTGTAGAAAGCCCATTTTTGGGATGCCACGTCAACCTCTGTTACCAAGCTCTCTCTTTGTGCACATTGATAATGATTTATTCCCCATCTGTCACTTTCCCTCTCTCTTTTGCTTACTTATAACGTGATTTTCTTCTTCCTTCATTTCACTTTTATTGTGTATTGATTCTTCATTTTGCCATTTCACTCTCATCAACCTCTTCTTCATTTTGTTATTAGCAAAAATGGCTTCAAGCAGCTCACAATCCGATATTGTCCAAGATTTTCTCTCTACATTTGGAACACCAATATGCGAATGTGGACAAGAAGCACCCCTAAGAACTTCATGGACTGAAGATAACCTAGGTAGACACTTTTATGGTTGCCTAAACTATGGGGTGAGTGAAAATACTAATTGTTTTGGTTTTTCATTATTTTCAATTGCATTATTCTGATTTTAGGGTTTAATGGGTATATAAATAATTGGTAGATAATTTTGGGGTTTTAGGGTTTCAGTTAATGAAAATAGTAATTGTTCACCATTATTGAACTGTATGTGCAGACTTCCTGTAATAGATGCAAAATTTTTGTGTGGATTGACCCTGATTTCCCAGAAAGAGCTAAAAATGTGATTAATGCCCTGCTGAGGAAGGCTGATAGGCTAGCAAAGGAAGATAGAGCTCTAAACTAGCAGAGGAAAGTGATGAAGATAGTGAAGGTGTTTCTGTGGGGAGCTTTGGTTTGTTTAGTAGGTTTGCTTATGGTAAGTTATTTGTGCTTGGCTAATAAAGCACAGTGATAAGTTTTGGGAACAAATATTCGGTTTTTATGTCTGGGTGGGGACAAATTTTATAAGCATTTGGGATTTAGAACTCTAAAAATACTTGTGTAAGTATTTTGAAGTTATCTGGTTTAGACCACTTATGCTAATGCAATGTTAAGTTTAAATTAATGAAATGAAATGCAAAAAGAGGTTTAAGTATGCTGTATTTGTTCCTGTTTTATGTTCCCTTAGATGTCGCACAAATACAAAATGCAGCTCAAAAAATGCAAATGAACCCAAAACCATATGTAAATAGTAATGCTACTAAAATTGATAGCTACAGTGTTTAAATACATCATTCTTTCTGCTGCATGTACAAGTATGATTCTCCAAACTAACAAGAAATTAAACCATAAACATCAAGGTATAAACTAATAAGAAATTAAACCATAACCATTAAGTCTATAAAATATGAATGTTTTATAGTTAAATGAAATGCTTAGAAGCATCCATACAATATATATATATAGTCTTAGATTTCAACGTTGAATCATGAATAACATTCATAGAGGTTTCAACATTGAATCTCATAAAGACCTTATAAGCATCTATCACATAACAAGCACCTAAGACTGTAACTAAATAACAAAAACCAAGAGTTGTTGTTGATTTGCAATTCTCCCTAGAGTTGCCAAAAAATATTTTAAAGATGTCTATTTGTCTTCCATCTTCATAAACGAAATAGAAATTGTCTAAGCATATATATGCAGTATCTAAAATCCAAAATAACAAGATGGAGAGATGTTCTATAGTGTTTATAAGGCTTCTGCACCCTCATCTTTGGTCTGTTTGACTTTGGTGATCTCGAGTAACATACTACAAATCTATCTGATTTGTCTGCATCTCCTATAATTTGGTTAAGCTAACTTGCTTGAGTTAATATGCTTTCTTGGCTTGCATGTTGACTAGTTGGCAAAGTTGTCTGCCATTAGATAAGAGAGAATATCAAATTAAGTGTTTTATAATAAAAGTATACATAATATAGTAAAAGAATGCAAATAGAGGTTTGTATCTCACATCAATAAAAAATTCATAATTTGCATTGTTGGCTGCATGTGTTTTTCCAGCTTGCATATGTGATCCACTTGCCTAAAATTAAATAAATAAATATTGAATATATATAAATATTCAACAAACATACGTAATAAAAGTGAAAAAATAGATATGTTACCATTGGACCACAAAAAGCCATAGGATATTTTGTATTGGAGTTGATGATGAGCATAAAGCAACATGTGCAGTACCAACCATTGATGGGCCATGTGGTTCAGCGTAACAAAAGCAAGTTGTGTATCATTACAAATAGAAATTGAGTTCATGTTAATTGCAAAAAATTCAGATTTGTAAAATTATACTTGCCTTTCTTCTTATGGTCTTCTTACCAAGTCCGCGAGATGTCTTATTGTGTCCAATCTCATTATAGTGAGTGCATATGATAGACACCAAGCCTTTCTTGCTTAACCTCTCTATTGTTGATTCTTCAGTATTAACTTGGGCATTTTTCTTCTTCTTTTATTGCAGCTGCTATAAACTTATTCTTATTTGCTGTATTTTCTATCTCCTCAGCCTCAAGTCTTATCTTTGTTGGCTTTCTTCCTCTTTTCTTCAATACAATAGGTGGTGGCATTATCTTCATCCTACCATCAGATTTAGGCCACATAGTGTGACCATTGATAGGTTTAATAGTGTTACTATACACCCTGAATGCATTGTCAACATGACACAATGGATTTACATATTGTTCTAGTTGTTCATTTTGCCCAAATACCATAGATATAACATGGAGACATAGGATACCTATTAATTGTCATCTTTTGTAGGTACAAGTATGATTCTCTAAATCAACTACAAATTGATTGCCCTTCCCAAATACTTGTACTCTAAGTACCTTACAAATGTAGGGAAGTAATCACCAGACAACTCCTTAATTTCATTTAGTTTCTTTAGTATTTTAAGGCACAACACTTGCCCATTGTGAGGCCAAGCCTAAGCACTAGTCCGATTTGCTAAAAGGAATCGAAATGCTTGTTTGGGAAAGAACTCATGAGGAAGTCCTCGAGCTTGTCTTTGATAGATTTAAAATTGTTTTTTAGAGTCTCCACCTTAATTTATTTTTTATTTGGGAAAATAAAAGGAAAAAACTCATTTGACTCTAATGATTACCTAAAGGAAAAAAGATCACTAGCCTCGAAACCAAAGAGGATTTGGGGACTAGGTTTTCAATTTACTTTAATAAAATAAATTTGGCCAAATAATATAAAAGTAATTTAAAATATATTTCATGAATAGTTTAAAATGTATGATCATTCAATTCATAAAGTTTATATATAATTAGAATTCAAAATAAAAGAAAGTTAATATTACAATGAAATCCCAAACTTAGGGGATATCTCCTATAACCCTTATGGGTTTTAGGGAAGTCACACATTCCCCAAACTAAGCCTAATAACAAAATAAAGGAAAGAAAAATAAAAGCAAGTGAAGAAGGTGATAGGGGTAGAGTTGGTTAGTTTTAATTATATTCGATACTTGAACCAAGCATACCTGTATATCCTTTTGAATAGGAATAAGAACCTATGCAATTCTCTCTTCTTGCGAAAGGGGTTAGTTTAGCCTAGCCACTTATCATGTTTTAATTGATTGATTAAGAGAGGGTTGAGTTAATTAATTAACTTAATTGACTCTTGAGTTGATTAGCTAGTAACCTAGATGAATCAATTTAATTAACTAACTAAAGGAGGCAAGCAAATTTAGACAAAAGAAAATTAAAGGAAAAAAAAGCTTACCTCAGATGGCGGGTAGTGGTTGGCTTTGGATGGTGGGTAGTGGTTGACTTTAGATGGTGGGCGGCAGTTGACCTCGGATGGCATGCAGCAGCTAGCTTTGGATGGCGGGCAGTGGCTGGCCTCAGAAGGCAAGCAGTGGCTGGCTTTGGATAGTGGGCAGCAGCTAAAGTGGACACGAGCCTTAGGCAATAGACTTACCTCAAATAGTCAAGCAGAAAGCCTTTAACTAGTTGGGTAGGAATTAAGAAGAAGCCTCCCAACATGAGCCTTGGGCAATAGACTTGCCTCGAACAAGTGGGCAAAAAACCTTTAACTAGTTGAGTAGGAATCAAGGAGAAACCTTCCAATTTGCTTTGCAAAGCAAAGAGCAAATGCAAAGCAGTTTGCTTGAAGTTAATGCTTTTCAACCTTTAGAAGTTCGTCTCTTGAAGTGTAGAGAGGCCATTTATATATAGAGGGAGGGTTGAAGTATAGAAAACACTAATTTCTAATATGGGAAATAGAAACATGCTCGGAGTGCTACACAAGCCTCTACGGCATCTCAGAGGCCTTTATGGCATTGCAGAGTGCTCTTTGGCAATGCCGTAGAGTTATGCAGCAACGACACTGATTCACTTGCTTTTCTTATTTTCGCCCGTTCTAACTTGTTTCTCATTCATTTTTAATGATTCCAGTAGCGTTGTATTCATTACCTAGTCCTGGATGATTTGAAAGGGCTCAAATGTCAAAAAGACAAGTTTTGATTTTTCTAATTTTCCCATTTGAGAGTTTTCAGCTTCTAGAGGTTTGTTTACTGAGTCTAAGTGCTTCTAAAGTTTGAACACATATTGGAGGGTGGAAGATTAAGGGTTCATAGCTGCCCCCTCATCAGAATTGTCTTTTTCAGAAAGGCTACTTTGATGATAGTGAACTTATGGATAAGGGATGGTGAGAGGAACCAAATTATTGTATAGGTGAGAGTTTAGACATTTGGATGAAAGGTGTGGTTGAATTTTAAGGAAGATGCCCCTGGTATATTTGAGAGATCTAGCGTTTGGCAACATTTGGTACTTTTCCTATTTGGTAGGAGCTAAAGGTGATATTGCTATTTGGTAGGAATGATAATCTTGTCTAGTAGGAAAGAAGGCAACCCTATTTTGTAGGAATCGATAAAATGGTAATCCTATCTAGTAAGAATGATGATCCTGTCTGGTAGGAAAGAAGGCGACCCTGTCTAGTAAGAATTGATAAAATGGTGATCTTGTTTGGTAGGAATGATCCTATCTGGTAGGAATAATGATCCTATCTAGTAGGAAAGAAGGTGACCCTGTATAGTAGGAATCAACGAAGTGAAGATCCTATTTGTTAGGAAAGAAGGCTACCTTATCTGGTAGAAATCAAGAAAGTGGTGATTCTGTCTGGTAGGAATGATGATCCTGTATAATAGAAGTGATAAAGATAACTATCCTGTCTGATAGGAATGATGATCTTATTTGGTAGGAAAGAAGGTGACCCTATTTGGTAGGAATCGACAAAGTATTGATCCTGTTTGGTAGGAATGATGATCCTATTTGGTAGGAATGATGATCCTATTTGCTAAGAATGATGATCCTTTTGGTAGGAAAGAAAGCGACCCTATCTGGTAGGAATCGACCAAGTGGTGATCCTATCTAGTACGAATGATGATCCTGTCTGATAGGAGTGATAAAAATAACCATCCTGTCTAGTAGGAAAACGTAATGGCCTTTTCTAGTAGGAATGAAAAGTGAGGATCCTATATGATAGGATCAAAAGGATGACCATCTTGTCTGGTAGGATTGATAAATATAACTGATCTTGAGATTGATTTTTGAAAAGAGATTGATTCAGATTGACCGGGTTGATGATCTATCTTACTTTGATAGTTTGACGATCTGCCTTAATTTATGATCTTGTTTAATGCAAAAATGCTAGATAATTGTGCAATGATTTGATACCTTAGACCTATAAAGGGTCAATCCTGATATAAAAGTGTTGATCTTTGGGAGAAAGATGCACCCATTTTAAAAAGGTGAGTGTTTGGAAGGGAGGTGCCCCTAATAAAGGAAAGTGGTTTAGTTATTTATTTTTTGGTTGATTGCCTGGCTCAGAGGTGAAAATGGGCATATCAGGTATGAGGATGGTTGGTCAATGGCTATCAATTTGGCCTAGGAGGAAGTCATTTTAGGAAGTCAAGCATGGTGTGGTCTTGGAAAAAGATCAGGTTGTTAGTTTAAAAGACTTAGATAGGTTTGACTTTGGAGAAGATTTGGTTTGAGGCTAGATTGGAGAGCTTGATTAAGAGGGTCAAGTCTTTGGAGATAATTAGGTTGGAAGGTTTAGGGAAGGTAAATTTGTGGGGCTTGTCCTCGGAGAAGTTCATATGAAGGGGTTAGTTAGGTATGGCACTTTTGGCTCAGTCAGGTTACGATCTTCGGGGAGTTCATTTGGAAGGCTCGATCGAGTTATGCCTTAAGCTTGATCAGGTTTAGAAGGCTGGGTCAGGTTATAGCCTTTGGGGAGTTCATTTATAAGGCTCAGTCAGATTTTCTTTTCTTAGGATGCTAGACTTTGTAAAATGTCAAACAGGAAGGATAAGCCTGGTTTAGGGGAAAGGTTAGACCAAAGGAATTAGTTAGGAAGGCTTGATCAAGTGTTTGCTTTGGAAAAGATAATAGGCTTCATGGTGAAGGCTTTTAGTTTGGGTTTCATGGATAAGCATTTGCTATTTGACATGGTTGCATCAGATTTTCAATGCCCATTGGACGGTTGGCAGGCCTTGACTCTGTTAGACTTTACAGGTGATGTAATTTGCCAAAGAGGCTTGGTCTTTTCAAAGATGATGAGAGTTTGCCAAAGAGACATGGGATGGGCCTTAACTTGTTCATGCCCTTTATAATCAACTTGAGAATGATAGGCTTTGGGGGATACGCCTCAACTTTTGTTTTGCCAAGGAAACTAAATTCAAGGATGATGAGTCCTAATAAACTTAGGATTTTTAGTTCTGGCTTGAGTTTGAAAGGATGGTATGATTTTGCCAATGGGGTTTAGGGATGGTACATTATGAAGTTTGGGAATGGTTTGAAGGTGGGCTGGAAATTTTGAAAAGGATTATGGAGGTTGTATGATTTTGCTATTTGTAGCATGATTCATGGAAAAGAACAAGGCAAGCTAATCTTGTCATTTTGAGACTAAAGATACATTTGGGGTGACATTCTATTCGTTTGAACATAGATGATAAACTGGCTGAAAGGAAGTGCCCTAAGAAGTGGCTGAAGGATTGATGAGACGAGATAACTTGGGGATCATGCTCCTAATGAGAGATAGGAACATGACAGACTGGCAATGTGAGAGATTGTGCCTAAACTCTTTGAGCTAAGCAACGAGGTGGATTGACAAGTGATGATGATGACCTAAAAAGATATGCCCTATTATGAAATAAGAGTATAGAAGACAATATCCCTTTAAAGCTTAAGCCTCCTAGTGAGGAAGGATGACTTTGAAGACATGAGATGAGACGAATTGATTGAAGATGATTTGACAAATTTGAATGATACAAAGAAAGATAACTAGGATGAGCTTTTTCTTTCTCTCTCTCTCTCTCTCTCTCTTTCTTTTAGCTTTAACTTTTGCCTAAGCCACCCTTTCAGGTTTTCAACTTAGCGAGCTTGGATTAATAAAATTTGGGAGAAAATATTCCACTATAATTTACTGCTTTTCTTCACTTTGAGGGGTTTAACCTTTGAATTTTGGATTTGATGAGTTTATTGCCTCTTGTTGAGGTGTATCGTTTGATTTTGTGCTTTAACTATTTGATGAGAGATCTATTTCTTAACCTTTTCTAGTTAGGAGCTGGCAAAGCAATTGTTGATGGCATCTCAATTCCAACATGTGCTAGCTGTATTGGACTTAATTGACCATTCATTTCTCTTTTTCTCTTTCTTTTTTTTTTCCTTTCTTTCTTTTTCTCTCTCTTTTTTTCTTTCTTTCTTTTTTTTTTCTTTTTTTTTTCAAAGCTCATCTATGTTTAAAATAAGAAAGACAAGTGCACAAATTATTAAAAAAAAATATGGATGTTTTATTACAATGGAAACTTTTATTACAAGATAATAAAAAGGGACTGACATGATCAATGAAAAATACACAAAAAGGAAAATAAGATGACAGACTTAGACTCGAATTTAGACTCAAACTATCGTAGACTTGAATTTAGACTTAAACTTTAAGATTTGTACTTAGACTTGGATTTCAATCTCAGATAGGTCAGATAAGTTGAACTTAAACTCTTCCAAGTCATGCCATTTGGAGTTGAGGTAAGGTGGGGTTGAATTGGGTTCAGGTTCTTCATCACTATTCAAGTTGGTGGTGGGGAATTTAGGTTGAAATGATGCACTTTGGATGCAATCTTCAACCTTTGATGCAGTTGCAAATAAAGCTTTGAAAGTGGGTAGGTATTGGGTTAACAAGTGGATTTGGTAGGTCGGAAGTAGGTTTTTAACAAGGATGTTCACTTGTTCTTGCTTTGTTGGTCTAGTTATTATTTGAATAGCTTTAGCCTTCCACCTTGTAAGGAACATGGAGAAGGACTCCTTTGGAAGCTGCTTTTTGTGAATCCTTAATTTTGCACCCTCATCATCCAACCACAGCCTTAGCACTTGCTAAGTTTAATGCGCTATGCAGAGCTATTATAGTGGTCCTATCTCACTAATCTGGTGTGGCATCGCAAGTCCAACTTGCGCCAAGTCGCACTAGGCCTGGTGCAACGCTACACCTGTCTGACACAAATGGATCCCCTTTCCTGCACAGAAAATGACCCTTTCACCCCCTTCAGCTAAATTTTCAACCCTTTCTAGCCCTACTCCTCATTGTCTTTTCACATTTTCACTACCTAAACTATCCTCACCCACTTCTCCTATAAATACCCCTCTCCACTTCTCATTTCAACACCTCTTGAATTAGTATTGATGGTTATCTACTAATTCCTCTCTTCTTCTCCCTCCAACCACTGTCTAATTAATTAATTAATCTTTTTAATTAATTAATTATCTCACCCTAACCCCTTTTAATTAACTAAAACTCTTTTTTTAAATTAAAATTAATTAATTAATCTTTTTAATTAATTAATCCATCTATCCTTTTTATCATACTATTTAGTTAATTAATCATTTTAATTAACTAATTAATCTCCCAATTAATCCAATCACCATGTCCCGATAAAATGAAATTTCAGTCCGGTAAAACTCTCTGCCCTCCAAAAATAAAGTTATCAGCCTTTTCTTCTTACCAACAAATCCAAATCAAATCAATCAATCTGATAAACTCCTAAACCCCTCTACTTAATCGTGGAATGAACTACGTGGGTTTTGATCCTCATTCAATGGGGTACATAGGCATATTTGGAATCTAAATCCAAACCCCAAATCTCAATCCCAATCAATCTCCTTTCCCTTTTTTAATTAATATAATTTGTGGATGTTTTCATTGCACTCATATCATGCTTATGCATTAATTCTGATATTATAATTGTTATATGATATTTATCATTCATGAAGTTAATTTTTAAGTCAAATTAAACTTAAGAGCCAAATTTAGATTATTTAAAACAAAAATCTAGTCCCCAAACTAAACCTAGTTCCAAGACTAGCGCTTTTTATCCTTGGATAAATTAATTAAAAATTAATGAATTGAAGTTAATTTGGGTTTTTTCCTTAATATTTTTCCAACTAAATAAAATTAAGGTAGCGACTCTCAAAATCATTTTCAAAATCAACCAATCCGAACCCAAGGATTTTATCGTGTGTCTAAATTCGAATTAGCATCCTGGTTCCCTCTGGCAGACCGGGCAGGTGCTCGGGTGAAGCCTCACACTTGGTGGCTTTCAAGTCATGCCTAGTGACATCAATTTCATCATTGTAATGATACTGCTTGACAAAGACATAACATATATCATCTCACGTCCTTTTCTGACTCTTGTCTAGTGAAAGAAACCATCCCCTGGCAGTACTGGTTAGTGATTGTTGGAATAGTTGAGCAAGGAGCTTATCGCTAAATTTCAAAGGTTTCATTGCCCTCACATATATTTTCAGATGAGTCTTCACTATAAGAAAATCACAGTTTACCGATAAAATTTATAGACAAAAAATAATTTCGTTGGTTAATTTACTAAATTACTGACAGAATACTGACGACACATAAAAAATTTCTTTTTTTATTAATTACTGACAAATTATCAACAATTTACTAACAAAAATTACCGACTGTCAAATTTTGTCGCTAAATAAGGTGCAAAAAAATGGCACAAAAAATTAGCGACAATATACCGACAAAATTTTTAGCCAATAAATTTACCGACAAAAATTTCAGTTAGTAAATTAGAGAACAAAATATTTTTTAATTTACCAGTAAAAAATTTTGAATTCATCGACTAAAATTTTCGCCAGTAAATTTATTGACAAAAATTTTAGTCGGTAAATTAAAAAGTAAAATTTTCTTTGATTTAATTATAAAACCTTTCTAATTTACCAATAAAAATCTAAATAACATTCAGTCGGTAAATTGGAGAACAAAATATTTTTCAATTTACTGACAAAAAATTTTGAATTTACCAACCAAAATTTTCGTTGATAAATTTACCGATAAAAATTTTAATCGTTAAATTTAAAAGCAAAATTTTTTTTGATTTAATTACAAAATCTTTCTAATTTACAGTAAAAAATATTCCATCAGTAAATTTGCCGACAAAACTTTCTATCCATAAATTGGAGAACAAAATGTTTTTTAATTTATTGACAAAAAATTTTGAATTTACCGACCAAAATTTTCGTTAGTAAAATTTACTGACAAAACTTTTAGTTGGTAAATTTAAAAGCAAAATTTTATTTGATTTAATTACAAAATCTTTCTAATTTATTGATAAAAATATTCTGCTGATAAATTTACTGACAAAAAATTCAGTTAATAAATTGGAGAACAAAATATTTTTTAATTTATTAACAAAAAATTTTAAATTTACCTACTAAAATTTCGTTGATAAATTTACCGACAAAAATTTTAATTGGTAAATTTAAAAGTAAAATTTTCTATAATTTAATTATAAAATCTTTCTAATTTACTGATAAAAATCTAAATAACATTCAGTTAGTAAATTGGAGAACAAAATATTTTTCAATTTACCGATAAAAAATTTTGAATTTATAGACCAAAATTTTTCATTGATAAATTTACCGACAAAAATTTTAGTCAGTAAATTTAAAAGCAAATTATTTTTTATTTAATTACAAAATCTTTCTAATTTATCGACAAAAATATTCCAATCAGTAAATTTATTGACAAAACTTTTTGTCGGTAAATTGGAGAATAAAATATTTTTTAATTTACCAACAAAAAATTTTGAACTTACCGATCAAAATTTTCGTTAGTAAATTTTTCAACACCTCTCTAATTTACCGATAAAAATCTAAATAACATTCAGTCGGTAAATTAGAGAACAAAATATTTTTCAATTTACCGACTAAAATTTTTCGTTGGTAAATTTATCGACAAAAATTTTAGTTAGTAAATTTAAAAGTAAAATTTTCTTTGATTTAATTACAAAACCTTTCTAATTTATTGATAAAAATATTCCATCAGTAAATTTATCGACAAAACTTTCTATCGGTAAATTGGAGAACAAAATATTTTTTAATTTACCAATAAAAAATTTTTAATTTACTGACCAAAATTTTCGTTGGTAAATTTACTGACAAAATTTTTAGTTGGTAAATTTAAAAGCAAAATTTTATTTGATTTAATTACAAAATTTCTAATTTATCGACAAAAATATTTCGTTGGTAAATTTACCGATACAAATTTCAATCAGTAAATTGGAGAACAAAATATTTTTTAATTTACTGACAAAAATTTTGAATTTATTGACCAAAATTTTCATTGGTAAATTTACCAACAAAAAATCTAATCGGTAAATTTAAAAGCAAAATTTTCTTTGATTTAATTACAAAACCTTTCTAATTTACTAATAAAAATGTTCTGTTGGTAAATTTTTCGATCAATATTTCAGTTAGTAAATTATAGAGAATTTTTTTTAATTTACCGAAAAATATTCTGTAGGTAAATAAAAATTTTGAATGAAAATTTTTGAAGGGAAATTTCCCTCTAAAATTTTCACTAATTTTTTTTAAACAAATTATCTATATAAATTTAGTTGGTAATCCGTCAGAAAATAAAAATTTTGGAAGGAAATTTCCCTCCAAATTTTCATTTGATTTTAAAAGAAAAAATAAATTAACGATAGAAATTTAATTAGTAATCGGTCAGTAAATGAAAATTTTAGAGGGAAATTTTCCTCCAAAATTTTCATTTAATTTTTTTAAAAATATAAATAAATTAGTGACAGTAGTTTAGTTGGTAATCTGTCGGTAAATGAAAATTTTGGAGAAAAATTTTTCTCTAAATTTTCATTTGAAAAATTTATTGATGAAAATTCAGTCAATAATTAGTCAGTAAATGGTATAAAAAAAAACATATAATGGCTATTCCTCATCATTATTTCCCATAGTTCTTCTCTTTCTCTTTTCTTATCTTTTTCTCTTTCTCTTTTCTTCCATCCATTTCTCACAAATAAAATTTCTTTTTCTTTCTTTCTCATTTAATTGTTTCTTCATTTTCTTTTTTCATCACTTAATATTCTTATACTCTTTAATGCTCACATACTCTTTCTTTCTTATTCTTTTTTCTTCTTAAATTTCAACCCCTTCAATACAAAAATTATATTAAATTTATTTCAATTTCTTTATTTTTTAGTTTCTATAATTTATTATTTATATTTGTTAAATTGTTTTATAGCATAAAAAAGTATTAACGTGATTTTTAAAAAATTAATTATTTACTATCTTAAATTTAATTTTTTGATTTAAATTTTTTATATAAATTTAGTAAACTAAAAAATAAATTTAATAAATTATTTATCTTACCTTTTCTTTTTTATTCTTATTTTTTCTCTCTTAATTTTATGTTCATTTCATTCTTTTTATAGTTTTGAAATATAATTTTAATTTAGTTTTTTTAACTTAGTCATTTTTTATATTCTTTAAGCTTACTAATTTATTTTGTAACTTTTTATTTCTCAATTTTCATGTTCATTCTAAAAATTTTAATTTTTTAAATTATTATTCTTATTTTTTGAAGAATATATATTTTTTTTAAAAAATAGAATTTTACCGATGGATTACCGACAAAATGTTTTATTTTTTAAAAATTAATTAACAAAATTACTGACAAAATATTTACTTTTGAAAAATATTTATTTAAACTTTACCGACTAATTATCGACTTTTTTTTATTTTTAAAAAATAAAAATTTACCGATAAATTATTGACTAAAAATTCAATTAGTAAATTGTCTCCCTACAAAAATTCTGACAATATAAATTATTTTACCGACAATATAAAAATAATTTACCAACTAAAATTTCATTGGTAATTACCAACGGTTTTGTATTTAGTCGGTAAATTGTGTTACCAATAAGCTAAATACTGACTAAATTTTTTTGTCAGTAAATCGTTGGTATATGTATTACCGACTAAAAAACATAATTTACTGACAAAATTTTTAGTCGGTAAATTGTATTTTTTTTTTGTACTGCTTGGGGGAAGTGGTTCCATCAAATTTTTTCAATTCAGGCATTTTAAATTTAGGAGGAAGCTTGGCATCAGAGAATAAGGTTAAACTGTCCACATCAATTAGATCATTGCAGTGCTTTAGGAATTTGATGGTTCTTTCCATGGCTTCAAGTTTCTCCATAAGCATTCTAATATTTGGAGAATAGAAAACTTTCCCACCTTGGTTTAGATATGAGTTGGTTTGGCTAGAATTGGTCTAGTTCAAAGTTTGGGTTAGGATGGTTAAGGCTAGCCTAGTTAATCATAGCTTGAACTTCCTCAATGATGAATTACCTTTGTTCCTCGAATTGGGCTTGTTGAGCAATTAGGATAGCTTGGAAATGCCCTTCTTGCTTGTTAAAGAGTCTGGTCACAAGTATGGTTAGGGAGCCATGTCAAGCGGGTTAGCCATTGGTAACTTCAAATGAAAGCAACTAGGTAAGTGATAGGTATAGAATAGAAAAAGTGATAAAGGTATAGGCATGCAGATCCTAAGAGAAAAGGCTTCTCCATTGTGTCATGGGCCAACCATTTTTTGGGCTTTAAGTGAGATAGGACAAATGTTTTGGGCTTAGGGTAGGAGACTGGAACAAAGGTATTGGGTTTAAGATAGTGTGTTGGGCCAAAGTTATTAGGCTTAAGGGTAATAGATTAGTTTTGAAAGTAATGGGCCAAGGGTATTGGGCTTAAAGATAGTGGGTTTGATTTTGAACTAGTGGTAAGATCAAGATAATGGTATTGGTATGGAGAACCTAAGGTGTCTAATTTCTTTTTTTTTTTTTTTTTTGAAGGATAAGGATAGGGGTTGTATGTTAGGCTTACAATCAAGTAATAGGGTTTTTAGGGTTATGAGTTTATGGCTTAAGGTCCAAAGGTTAAAGGTGATTTAAGTTTACATTTGAGGTATGAGGTTCAAGCATTTGGTGTTTAGGGTAAGGCTAGGGCGAGGTGTTTGAGGTATGTGGTTAGGGTGATGGTGTTTAGGATAAAGGATAAGGTGATGGTTTAAGGGTATGTGGCTAGGGTGAGGTGTTTGAGGTATGTGGCTAGTGTAAAGTGTTTAGGATTAAAGGTCAAGGTGATAGTTTTAGGCTTATGAGGGGCAAGGTGCTTGGGATAGAAGTGGACATGTTTAAGGTTTAAGGGTGAAGGTGTTTGGATGGAGGTGAGAGTGTGTAGGATTTTGGGTTAAGGGCTAGAGTAAAGGGATAATGGTGTTTAGGTCAAAGGTTTAGGATGATGGTCTAAGGGTTATTAGATAAGTGATGGGGTATAGGTAAAAGTGTTTACAAGGGAGGCATTTGAATAGAGATGAGAATGTTTGACCCTTCTTTGTTTAAGGTTCGACCTAGACTTAAGATGAATGCATGTTTTGTTATATAATATAGATGCATGAGGAAAACATTTCATGAAAATGCAAAGATGAAGGATTTTAATTATGGTACATACCACCTAAGGTCAAGATCTAGATTCATTACATGAAAGGGTAAGGCTGGCTTGGTTTGGGTACCCATCACACTAGAGCAGCAATATACCTAACCACATGTGAATCAAGGAGCTTACATGGGTCCAAAAGTATGTGCATACTCGTTACACCTTTGAAAGGACCAAAGGATTCATTATGGGGTGGATGATTTCACTATTGGCGAATAGACTCAAAGAGGGTTACCCATTCGATGCTACTCATTATCTGTGAGGCCTCGTCAGAGCACCTGTCCGATCTACTAAAGGGAATCAAAATGCTCATTTGGGAAAGAACTCACGAGGAAGCCCTCAAGCTTATTTTGAAAATCATTTTAGAGTCACCACCTTAATTTATTTTTATTTGGGAAAATATAAGGGAAAAAAGCCATTTGACTCCCATCATTACCCAAAGGAAAAAGAGCACTAGCCTTGAAACCAAAGAGCATTCGGGGACTAGGTTTTCAGTTTAACAAAACATGTTTGGCCAAATAATATCAAAGTAACTTAAAATATATTTCATGAACAATTTAAGATGCATTGACAATTTATAATATGTATGATCATTGATTCTAATAATAAATACAAGTAATAATCCAAAGTAAAATTAACATTACAAATAAAATCTCAAACATAGGGGATACCTCCTTTAGCCCTTATGGGTTTTAGGGAAGTCACACATTCCCCAAACTGATCCTAATAATAAAGCAAAGAAACAAACACAAAAATAAGTAAAGAAGGTGATAGGGGGATAGTTAGTTAGTTTTAATTAGATTCGATGCCTGGACCAAGCATGCCTACGTATCCCTTTGAATAGGAATCAGAATCCATGCAGTTCTCCCTTCTTGCAAAGAGGTTAGTTTAGCCTAGCCACTTTATCATGTTTTGATTGATTGAGTAAAGAGGGTTGAGTTAATTAATTAATTTAATTTATTACCGAGTTGATTAGCTAGCAACTTAGATGAATCAATTCAATTAACTAACTAAAAGAAACAACGAAATTTAGACCAATGAAGTTTAAAGGAAAAGAAGCTTACCTCGGACGGCGGGCTACGACTAGCCTTGGATGGCGAGCGATGGTTGGCCTTGGACGGCAGCTGGTGGCTGGCATTAAGTGGCAGGAGGTAGTTGGCCTTGGACAGCTGGCCTCGGATGGCGGGCGGTGGCTAGCCTTGGGTAGCGGCTAGCCTTAGATTGTGGGCGGCGGCTAGCCTTCGACAGTAGACACGAGCTTTGGGCAAGTGACTCGCCTCAAACAGGTGGGTGGCAGAAAGCCTTAAACTGGTCAAGTAGGAATCAAGGAGAAACCCCCCCCAACTTGCCTTGCAAAGCAAGGAGCAAATGCAAAGCAGTTTGCTTGAAGTTGTTGCTTTTCAAGCTCTAGAAGTTGGTGTTTTTAAGTGTGGGGAGGCCCTCTATATATAGTAGGAGGTTTGAAGCATAGAAAACACAAATTTCCAATGTGGGATTGCAAAAAATCATATTTTTGCTGAAATTATTGCAAAGGGCTTTGCGGCGCCCCAGAGATCTTTGCGGCATTGCCGCACAGCCCTTTGTGGTTCTATAGAGGGCTTTATGACAGTGCTGTAGAGCTCTGCGGCAATGGGCTCCGCTTTTGCCCGTTTCACCCGTTCTTGCTTGTTTCTTGTCCATTTTACATGATTCCAAATGTGTTATACTCGTTACACAGTCCTAGATAATTTGAAAGAGTTCAAATGTCAAAAAGAAATATTTTGATTTTTCCATTTTGAGAGTTTTTAACTTCTAAAGGTTTGTTTACCGAGCCTAAGTACTTCTAAAGTTCAAACACATACTGGAAGGTGCAAAATTAAGGGTTCACAGTTGCCCCCCTCATCATGATTGCTCTATCTGGTAGGCAGTTCTGATGAGTGTGAACTTTAGAATGAAGAGGATGCCCTTGGTATATTTGGGAGCGACAGGAAGTTCTGATGAGTGTGAACTTTAGAATAAAGAGGATGCCCTCGGTATATTTGGGAGCGATAGGAAGTTCTGATGAGTGTGAACTTTAAAATAAAGAGGGGGATGCCCCCCAGTATATTTGAGAGTGGCAAGAAGTGCTAAATAGGATGCTCCCGATATATTTGGGAGCGACAAGAGGATGCACCCGGTATATCTGGAAGTGGCAAAAAGTTATGAAGAGGATGCCCCTGGTATATTTGAGAGCGTTAAGAAGTTTTGAAGAGGATACCCTCGGTATATTTGGGAGTGTTAAGAAGTTTTGAAGAGGATGCCCTCGGTATATTTGGGAGTGGCAAGAGGATGCACCTAGTATATTTAAGAGCGGCAGGAGGATGCCTCTGGTATATTTAAGAGCAGTAGGAGGATACCCCCGATATATTTGAGAGCGTTAGGAAGTTTTAAAGAGGATGCCTCCGGTATATTTGGGAGAGTTAAGAAGTTTTGAAGAGGATGCCCCTAGTATATTTGGGAGTAGTAGGAGGATGCACCCAGTATATTTGGGAGTGTTAAGAAGTTTTGAA
Source organism: Reutealis trisperma (assembly GCA_947687605.1). Classification (NCBI taxonomy): domain Eukaryota; kingdom Viridiplantae; phylum Streptophyta; class Magnoliopsida; order Malpighiales; family Euphorbiaceae; genus Reutealis; species Reutealis trisperma. Next base: position 124,851 of record CANTUT010000850.1, on the reverse strand, counting down.
GAGGATGCCCCCAGTATATTTAGGAGCGGCAGGAGGATGCACCCAGTATATTTGGGAGTAGTAGGAGCATGCCCTTGATATATTTAAGAGTGGTAGGAAGATGCCCTCGGTATATTTAGGAGCGGTAGGAGGATGCCCTCGGTATATTTGGGAGCATTAGGAAGAAAACAACAGTTCCTATCTAGTAGGAAAGAAGATGACCCTATCTGGTAGGAATTGATGAAGTGGTGATCCTGTCTAGTAGGAATGATGATGATGATCCTGTCTGGTAAGATTAAAGATGATGATCCTATCTGGTAGGCGTCGACGAAGTGGTGATCCTATCTGGTAGGAATGATGATGATGATCTTGCCTTTCCTTTAGAGTTTTGACAAGTTGCCTTGATTCATGATCCTGTTCAAATGCAAAAATGCTAGATAATTATACAATGATCTGATACCTTGAACTTGTGAAGGGTCAGTCCTGATATAAAGGTATTGATCTTTAGGAGAAAGATGCCCTTATTTTAGAAAGGTGAATATTTGGAAGGGATGTGCCCCCACTTTAAAATAATAGAGGAAAATGGTTTGGTCATTTGGTTTTTGAAGGGGTTGGCTAGCTTAGAGGTGAAAATGGGCATGTTAAGTATGAGATTGGTTGGTTAATGGCTATCAGTTTAGCCTAGGAAGAAGCAAGGTATGGTCTTGGAAAAGATCGAGCTGTTTAATTTAGATAGGTCTAACTTTAGTTTGAGTCTGAATTGGAGAGCTGGATCAAAAAGGTTAGGTTTTTGGAGATGATTAGATTGGAAGGTTTAGGGAAGGTCAACTTATGGGACTTGTCCTCAGAGAAGTTCATATGGAAGGCTTAGTCAGGTCTGGGACTTTGGCTTGGTTAGGTTGCAACCTTTAGGGAGTTTATTTGGAAGACTTGGTCAAGTTCTGCCTTTGGCTCAATTAGGTCTGGCTTAGAGGATAGGTCAGGCTAGGAAATTAGTTGGGGAAGGTTTGGTCAAATTTGGCTTTAGAGGAGATTATGGTCTTTTGTGAATGGTGACAGCTAGGCTTAGGCTTCTTGGTTTGGGCTCTATGGTGAAAGCTAGGCTTGGGCTTTAAAGTTGAGGCTTTTGGGAAGTGGTTTCATGGTGAAGGCTTTTTGGTTTGTGCTTCATGGTGAAAGCTAGGCTTTTTAGTTTGGGTTTCATGGTGAAGGTTTTTGGGCTTGGGCTTCATGGTGAAGGCTAGGCTTGTAGGCTTTGGTTAAGGGTGTTTTGGCCCTTTTTAGAGGATGGTTGGCTTCATCTTAGGTATGGTGTTAAAGGTTTTGGTTGCAGGCTTTATGGACAAGGGTTTGCCCTTTTGTCATGGTTATATCATATTTTTAATGCCCATCGGATGGTTGGCAAGCTTTGACTCATTATAATTTGCCAAAGAGGCTTGGTCTTTTCAAAGATAATGAGGTTTGGCCAATGAGACATGGGATGACTTGAGTGGTTTGAGCCTTTCTTAAGCTTTGCAAGACATGACTTGGTTTTGGTTGTGCTAGAGAAAGCTGCCTTTAAGGATGATGAGTCCCAAAACACTTAGGATCTTTAGATCTACACATAAGCTTAGCCCTTAGAAGATGATGAGACTTTGCCCAGGAAAGGATGGTATAAGGCTTGAACTTGAAAAGATGGAATGGTATATTTTGAAGTTGGGGAATGGTTCAAAGGCGAGTTGGAAACTTTGAAAAAGATCAAGGAGGTTGTATGATTTTGCTATCTATAGCATGATTCATGAAAAAGAACAAGCCAAGCTAAACTTATTGTTTTGAGATTGAAGAGACATTTAGAGTGACATTTTATTTGCTTGAATGTAGACGATAGACTGGATGAAAGGAAGTACCCTAAGGAGTGGCTGAAGGACAGATCAAAAGAGACAATTTGGGGATCATGCTCCCAATGAGAGATAGGAACATGACAGACTAGCAATGTGAGAGATTGTGCTAAGCTCTTTGAGACAGATTAACAAAAGATGATGACGACCTAGAAAGACATGCCCACACTGTGAGATAAGGGTGTAGAAGACACTATCACTTTAAAGAATGAGCAACAGATGACTTTGAAGATATGAGATGAGACAGATTGATTGAAGATGATTTGACAAACTTTGAATGATACAAAAGAAGATGACTAGGATGAGCTTTCTCTCTGTCTCTCTCTCTCTCTTTAACTCTAACTTTTGCCTAAGCCACCCTTTTAGATTTTCAACTTAGCAAGCTTAGATTTTGGGAGAAGATATTCCAACCTTGATTTGTTACTTTTCTTCACTTTGAGGGGCTTTAACCTTTGAATTTTAGATTTAAAAAACTTGTTACCTTTTATTAAGGTGTATCATTTGATTTTGTGCTTTAAATATTTGATGAGAGGTCTATTTCTTGACATACTTTGGTTAGGAGCTAGCAAAGCAATTGTTGATGGCACCTTAATATATGCTAGCTGTGGTGGATTTAATTGACTGTTTATTTCTCTTTTCCTCTTTCTCATTTTTTTTTTCAAAGCTCATCCATGTTTAGACAAGTGCATAAATAATTAAAAAGATGTGAATGTTTTATTACAATGGGAAACTTTAAAGATGTGAATGTTTTATTACAATGGAAAATTTTATTACAGGATAACAAAAAAGGAACCGACATGATTAACGAAAAATAAAAGAAAATAAGATGATAGACTCATACTCGAATTTAGACTCAGACTTTGGGATTTAGACTCAGACTTAAACTCAAAGTTGGAGATTTAGACTCAGACTTGGAATTTAATCTCAAATAGGTTAGATCAGCTAAACTTGAACTCTTTTATGTCATGCCACTTGGGGCTGAGGTAAGGTGGGGTTGAATTAGGTTCAGGTTCTTCATCACTGTTTAGGTCGGTGGTGAGGAATTCATGTTAAAATGATGCACTTTGGATGCAATCTTCAACCTTTGATGCGGTTGTAATCAAAGCCTTAAAAGTGGGTAGGTATTAGGTTAACAAGTGGGCTCGGTAGGCTGGAAGTAGAATCTTGACAAGGATGTCCACTTGTTCTTGCTCCATTGGTCTATTTACCATTTGAGCAGCTTTAGTCCTCCACCTTGTAAGGACCATGGAGAAAGACTCCTCTAGCAAAAGAAACCATCTCTTAGTAACACCGGTTAGTGATTGTTGGAATAGTTGAGCAAGGAGCTCATCGCTAACTCCTAAAGGTTTCATTGCCCCCACATATATCTTCATATGGGTCTTGGGGCAAATGGTTCCATCAAATCTCTCCAGTTTAGGCATTTTGAATTTAGGAGGAAGCTTAGCATTAAGGAATAAGGTTAAACTATCTAAATAAATTAGATCATCATGGTGCTTTAGGGATTTAATGGTTCTTTCCATGGCTTCAAGTTTCTTCATGAGCAATCTAGTGTTTGGACAAGAGAAAACTTCCCCACCTTGGTGTAGATATGAATTGGTTTGGCTAGGATTGGTCTGGTTCAAGATAAGTTGGCTAGGATTGGTCTAGTTCAAGATAAGGTTTTGATTAGAATGGCTAAGGGTGGCCTGGTTAATCATAGCTCGAACTTTCTCAATGATGAATTGCCTTTGTTCCTCAAATTAGGCTTGCTGAGCAGCTAGGATAGCTTGGAAATGTTCTTCTTGCTTTTTAAGGACTCTGGTCATAAGTGTGGTTAAGGAAGCCATATCAAGTGGGTAGGCCATTAGTACCTTCAAACTAAAGCAACAAGGTAAGTGACAGGTATGGAATAGAAGAGGTGATAAAGGTATAGACATGCAGATCTTAAGAGAAAAGGTTTCCTTATTGTGTCATATGCCAACCATTTTTTAGGCTCAAGGCATGATGGGCAGTTATTTTAGGCTTAGGGTAGCAGACTAAACCAAGGGTATTGGGTTTAAGGTAGTGTGTCAGACCAAAGTTATTAGGCTTAAGAGTAACAGATTGGTTTTGAAAGGTGATAGATCACGGGTGTTGGGCTTAAGAATATTGTGTTATGTTAAAGGTATTGAGCTTAGGGTAGTGTGTTAGGCCAAAGGTATTAGGCTTAGGGTAATGTCTTGATGATTTAGGGTATAGGCTATAGGCATCTGTCAATCTAAGGGTAATGGATTGGTTTTGAAGGTAATAAGCCAAGGATGTTGGGCAACGGTGTCTCGTGGCTAGGTTGGCAAGGTATGGGTAAGAGGAGGGTAGATATGTTTTTAGGTTACAATTTAGGGCAAAGACATTTTGGGTAAGGTTAAGGTAATAGTGTTTAAGGTTAGAGGTGTTTGAGGTCAAGGCTAAGGAAATGAGGTTTTAGGTTTAGGGCTAGGATATTAGTGTTTAGGTTAAAGGCTAAGGTAATAGGGTAAGGTTATAGGGTTAGGGTATTAGTGTTTAGGTTAAAGGCTAAGGTAAAGGGGTAAGATTTAAGGTTAGGGTATTGGTGTTTAGGTTAAAGGCTAAGGTAAAAGGGTAAAGTTTAGGGTTAGGGTATTGGTGTTTAGGTCAAAGGCTAAGGTAAAGGGGTAAGATTTAGGGTGATGGCTGAAGGTTTATGGGGGCAAAGGTGAATGGGATAGAGGTGAGAGTATTTATAAGGAAGGTATTTGAATAGAGATAAGAATGTTTGACCCTTCTTCGGTTCAAGGTTGATATACATGAGGAAAACATTTCATGAATGCAAAGATGAAAAGGTTATAATTATGGTACATACAACCTAAGGCTAGGATCTAATTTCATTACATGAAAAGGTAAGGGTGGCTAGATTTGGGTACCTATCACACTAGAGCAGCAATATACGTAATCATATATGAGTCAAGGAGCCTCGCGTGGGTCCAATAATACATGCATACTTATTACACCTTTAAAAGGATCAAAGGATTCGTTGCAAGGTGGATGATTTCACTATCGGCGAATAGAACTAAGGAGGGTTACCCACTCGATGCTACCCATTATCCATTGTTTTCTTAGAACTAGGTTGGATGGCAAAGAGCTTATGCAAGTGATACATATAAAGTCACAATCATATTAAAAGGCCAAACTCTTTTTAAACTAATTAGTAGTCCACTTATTTTTTCCTTTTATTAAAAGAAAGTTAGTTCCCAGTAGAGTCGCCAATTGTGAGGCCTCACCTAAGCACTTATCCGATCTGCTAAAAAGAATCGAAATGCTCATTGGGGAAAGAACTCATGAGGAAGCCCTCGAGCTTATTTTGAAAATCATTTTAGAGTCGCCACCTTAATTTATTTTTATTTGGAAAAATATAAGGAAAAAAACCCATTTGACTCCTATCATTACCTAATGGAAAAAGATCACTAACCTCGAAACCAAAGAGGATTTAGGGACTAGGTTTTCAATTTAACAAAACATGTTTGGCCAAATAATATAAAAGTAACTTAAAATATATTTCATGAATAGTTTAAGATGCATGGATAATTTATAATATGTATGATCATTGATTCCAATAATAAATACAAGTAATAATCCAAAGTAAAATTAACATTACAAATAAAATCCCAAACATAGGAGATACCTCCTCTAACCCTTATGGGTTCTAGGGAAGTCACACATTCCCCAAACTAATCCTAATAATAAAGCAAAGCAACAAATACAAAAGTAAGTGAAAAAGGTGATTGGGGGATAGTTGGTTAGTTTTAATTGGATTTGATGCCTAGACCAAGCATGCCTATGTATCCCTTTGAATAGGAATCAGAATCCACACAGTTCTCCCTTCTTGTGAAGAGGTTAGTTTAGCCTAGCCACTTTATCATGTTTTGATTGATTGATTAAAAGAGGGTTGAGTTAATTAATTAATTTAATTGATTACCGAGTTAATTAGCTAGCAACCTAGATGAATCAATTCAATTAACTAACTAAAAGAAACAAGGAAATTTAAACAAATGAAATTAAAAGGAAAATAAGCTTACCTCAGATGGCGGGCTACGATTGGCCTTGGATGGCGAGCGGTGGCTGGCCTTGGATGGTGGGCGGCGGCTAACTTTTGACTGCGGACACGAACCTTAGGTAAGAGACTTGCCTCAAACAGGCAAGTGGCAGAAAGCCTTAAACTGGTTGGGTAGGAATCAAAGAGAAACCCCCCAACTCGCTTTACAAAGCAAGGAGCAAATGCGAAGCAATTTGCTTGAAATTATTGCTTTTCAACCTCTAAAAGTTGGTGTTTTGAAGTGTGGGGAAGCCCTTTATATATAGGAGGAGATTTGAAGCATAGAAAACATGAATTTCCAATGTGGGATTGCAAAAAATAACATTTTTGCTGGAGTTGCCGTAGAGGGCTTTTAGTTGCCACAGAGCTCTCTGCAGCATTGCCGCACAGCACTTTACAATTCTGCAGAGGGCTTTGTGGTAGTGCCTCAGAGATCTCTGTGGCGCCGCAAAGTGCTCTGTGGCAACTCTGGCAAAAATATGATTTTTTGCAATTCCACATTGAAAATTTGTTTTTTCTATGCTTTAAACCTCCTCCTATATATAGAGGGCCTCCCCACACTTCAGAACACCAAGTTCTAGAGCTTGAAAAGCAATAACTTCAAGGAAACCTCTTTGAGGCATTACCACATAGCCCTTTATGGTTCTACAGAGGGCTTTGCTACAGTACTGCAGAGCTCTGTGGCAACGGGCCTTGCTTTCGCCCGTTTCGCCCATTTTCGCCTGTTCTTGCTCATTTCTCGTCCGTTTTACATGATTCTAGTTGTGTTATACTCATTGCTCAATCCTAGATGATTTGAAAGAATTCAAATGTTAAAAAGAAATATTTTGATTTTTCCATTTTGAGAGTTTTTGACTTCGAAAGATTTGTTTACCAAGCCTAAGTGCTTCTAAGGTTCAAACACATACTTGAAGGTGCAAAATTAAGGGTTCACACTATCCATTGTTTTTCTAAAACTAGGTTAAATAGCAAAGAGCTTATGAAAATGATGCATGCAAAGTCACAATCATATTAAAGGGCCAAACTCTTTTTAAACCAATTAGTAGTCCACTTATTTTTCCTTTTATTAAAAGAAAGTTAATCTCCAGTGGGGTCGCCAACTGTGAGGCCTCGCCTGAGCATCAATCCAATCCGCTAAAAGGAATCAAAATGCTCATTTGGGAAAGAACTCACGAGAAAGCCTTCGAGCTTGTCTTTGATAGATTTGAAATTGTTTTTTAGAGTCGCCATCTTAATTTATTTTTATTTGGGAAAATATAAGGAAAAAACCATTTGACTCCAATTTTACCCAAAGGAAAAAAGATCACTAGCCTTGAAATTAAAGAGAATTTGGGGACTAGGTTTTAGTTACTTTAATAAAATAAGTTTGGCCAAATAATATAAAAGTAACTTAAAATACATTTCATGAATAGTTTAAAATGCATGATCATTCAATTCATAAAGTTTATATACAATTAGAATTCGAAATAAAATAGAGTTAATATTATAATGAAATCCCAAACTTAGGAGATACCTCCTCTAGCCCTTATGAGTTTTAGGGAAGTCACATATTCCTCAAACTAAACCTAATAACAAAATAAAGGAAAGCAAAATAAAAGCTAGAAGGTGATAGAGGGAGAGTTAGTTAGTTTTAATTAGATTAGATGCCTTAACCAAGCATGCCTGCGTATCCCTTTCAATAGGAATCAAGACCCACGCAGTTCTTCCTTCTTATTAAGGTGTTAGTTTAGCCTAGCCACTTTATCATGTTTTGATTAATTGATTAAGAGATGGTTGAGTTAATTAATTAACTTAATTGACTACTGAGTTGATTAGCTAGCAACATAGATGAATCAATTTAATTAACTAACTAAAGAGGCAACGAAATTTAGATAAAAAAAATTAGGAAGCTTACCTTAGACTGTGGGTGACAACTGGCTTCAAATTGTGGGTGATAGCTAGCTTCGGATGTCAAGCGATGGTTGGCCTCGGATAGCAAATGATGGTTGGCCTCAGACAGCAGGCCATGACTGGCTTTGGATAGCGAGTGGCGACCAGTCTCAGACAATGGACACAAGCCCTAGGCAATAGACTTGCCTTAAGGAGAAACCTCCCAACATGAGCCTTGGGCAATAAACTTGCCTCAAATAGGTGGGCGGAAAGCCTTTAACTAGTTCAGTAAGAATGAAGGAGAAACCTCCTAACTTATTTTGTGAAGCAAAAAGCAAATGCAAAGCAGTTTGCTTGAAATTAATGCTCTTCAAACTCTAGAAGTTCATCTTTTGAAGTGTAGAGAGGCCATCTATGTATAAAGGGAGGGTTGAAGCATAGAAAACACTAATTTCCAATATGGAAAATAGAAACACGCTCATAGCGCCGCACAAGCCTCTGCAGCACCTCAAAGGCCTTTGTGGCAATGCCGCAGAAGGCTCTACGACCCCATAGAGTGCTCTACGGCCATGCCATAGAGCTATGCGGCAACGACACTAATTCACTCGCTTTTCCCATTTTCACCCATTCTCACTCATTTCTTATCTGTTTTTTGCAATCCTAGTTGTATTGTATTTGTTGCCCAGTCCTAGATCATTTGAAATGGCTCAAATGTCAAAAAGACATGTTTTGATTTTTTAGATTTTCCTATTTGAGAGTTTTCGGCTTCTGGAGGTTTCTTTACCAAGTCTAAGTGCTTCTAAAGTTCGAACGCATACTGGAGGGTGCAAGATTAAGAGTTCATACCCATTAGACTTTGATTTCTAAAATTCTTTTATTTTCTTAGCAATCCTCCTCATCAACTGATTTTTGATCATTTCAAGCATTATGATGATGCGCTTAGTTCCTGCATCTAAAATGTATCTGTTAAAGCACTCACACATATTATTGAGTAGGATATCACATTTAGTCTCTAATTTAAAGCAACCTCTCCTCGAATTTTCACATGGTCTAGCCCTAAGACATTCTCTGCACTCTTTTGATTTCTTCTCAACCTCTTATAAGCATTTCTCCAACCAACATAGGTAACTTGCTCTTGTACATGCTCGTTGCAAGTCTTTGTACACTTTTCCTTTAAAATGTGGCCTCATATTTGTCTACAAATGTCTAACACACATCCCGTGTTCAACATGAGGGAACATCTCATGGATTACACTGAGTAGACCCTGCATATATCTTTTGAAATATATAATTACTATTTAACACTGTATAATACATTAGAATTAATATAGCAAGGTGAATAAATCCATACCTTTTGTCTATTTGATATAAATGTCCAATGGTATGAATTCACAATATCCAAATTCAACCTCCGTAAGGTTAAGAACCATCCCCAATTACCTATGTTTTCTGACCTAACCATTGCATAAGCAATGGGATAGATACAATCATTAGGATCTATCCCAATTATAGATAACAGCTGGCATCCATACCTACCCTTATGCCAACATCCATCTAAGCATATAATGGATCTGCATCCTGCCTTGAAGCCAGCTCTTAATGCATTTAGGCAGATGTATATACCCTAAAACTCACCCCTATCCTCTTTTAATTCAACTGTGCTACTAGGATTGGATCTTAATATTTCAATTCTATAATCATGCAACCTATCATATTGTAGTGCATCATCACCATTAATTTTTTGCAAAGCGATATCCCTTGCTCTCCAAGCTTTCATCCTTCCAATAGTATATCTCATTTCTTTTGATACCCTAGCAATGAAAGCAATGAGCAAGTATGCTAGATTCTCTCCAAAGTCATCCATGTAATGATTAGAAAGCCATCTAGAGGTGCAATGAAAATTGTCAAATACCTTTGGACATGTATGCTTCAAATTCATAATCTTTATGTGAAATGTCTCATCATTCATGTCTTTTTTATCTTTTTTTGAGGCCAATATCCTCCATGCACATTTTTCACCCTTACAACATGCATCTATTCTCACATTATCATTCTTCTTAAAATATAGTTGACGTTTGTTCTTGATCCCCTAATTCCTAATGGAATTCTTTAACTTCTTCTTTATCTTTGAAAATCATGCCAACCTTAAAAGTAGGATCATCCATGTCCCTTTTAGCGTTGAAATTAGGGAATTTGATTCTGTCTTCACCCTCTAAATCACATTTAGATTTTAGCTCTACACTTTTTGCGTATTCTGACTCTTGCTCTGAATCCTCCACTCCTAGTCCATTAATTATTGGATCAACCCCATTATCAATGGCCATTGGCTTTCTTCCTCTTGGTTTGGTATTTATATTGAATATAGGGTTGCTCTATTGATTTCTTTTATTTTTAGCTAACATGTCATCAAGATCTTCATCGATATCCTCCATATCATAATCTAGATCATTAAAATTCGGATCATTATCCTCTTCCACATTCACCTTAACTGTTGATGCATGTTCAGGTGCATTTACATGTTCAGGTGCATTTACATGTTTAGCTGCATTTTAGTATGGAGTATCAAGTTCAAGTTCTTCACCCTCATGCACATCTTTATTTCTAGTGTTATAATCATCTTCAGCTAAATTTTTTGGTCCTTCAATAAGTAGTAATGGTGCATGTTCTTGCATTGTTTTTCCCACATTTGCCTTATTTATTTCTTCAATTATAATAGCCTTTCTATTTGTTACTTAGTACACTTGCTCATCTGTCAAGTGCTCTACATAAATATCCATTTCCCCCATCCAGATACATATAGACACATCTCATACATCTAAGCATCACCATCAATGCATTTCTACCCATCTGTATATTTCTTTCTAGGCAAACACCACCAGTATCTGAGGTTGCCTTGTACACCATTATCATACAAGAAGTCATTAATCTCATTTGCAAACATTATGTCTGGATCACAGCCAACCATTTCAATAAACTCCCCACCAAAGTAACTTGAATCACCTTTAACCCTACTGAGATGTATTTTCAAATCAAAAGTCCCATCTCTGGCTATATTCATCAAATCATTATAAAAACTAATGTAATGCAACTTATATTAGCACAAAAACTAGGTTTATTTATAAGCACTATTGACATAAATATGCACAAAAATAAGTAATTAGGCTAAGCATGCCTAATCCTTTTCATATAGTTTGTATTTGATAGTATATTTGATGTACAAAGTAATAGTTGTACTTTTACAGTGTATAACCCGAGCTTATACAATACCTTTTATAGCTAGGTATTTTACACCAATTATAAAGTACCTTCTATAGCTATAAATACCTATTTTTTTCCACAGTCAAAGAAAACAACAATTACCAATTGTTGAATAAATCACCCTTTACTAACCAAATGTGAGTTGAATAAATGCACATGCTATTAAATACCAAATGCAAAAGACATATACATTTATGATGCTAAAATAACATATTCCTACCTTTTCCCTTCGTGTCATCATGAACGAGGTCCATCACTACTTCATTGTTTGCCTTTTCCTTTGCTAACCCTGCTAGATTTAAAGCTAATCAAGACTAAATCGACTAATTGATCTATATCTTAAGATTATGGCTTGATTAGGGTTTTAGATGTCAAGATGGAAATCAAATATGTTAATGAAGTTTAAAGTGAAAGTCAAAGTGGGTGGAAGAGAGAAAGAAATTGACACACGTTTTTAATTTTTTAAATTACCAACGTGCAGAGAGAGAAAGAACTGGGTGATAGAGGTTGACATAGCATCCAAAAAATACTTTTTAGCTCAGTTGGATAGGCATGTTAGCATTCCATTAGTCAATTGGTTGGGAAGCTGACAGAAGGATGGTTTGGTTACACGTGGGCATATGTCATATCCCAATTTTAAAGATATGATGGTCCTAGAACATGGGAAGACATAAGGTCACCCATGCCTGTAGAACCCACTCATGCATATATAAACACTACCTAGGATCATACCAAAATCTCATGCATTAACTTAATTATCCAATAACAAGGAAAACTTTAACTAGTGAAAGAATAGTTTTAAAACACTTTAAATACAATCTATATGAAAGGAACATTTAAGACTCCAAATAAATTATCAAATGAATAATATTCCAAAAATAAAACTCTCCAACAAGGACTCTCAGAGCATCTAAAAAGTGACTCTTCATGTCACAGCATGATAATAAACTTGGACAAGGAAATCCCCTAAGCAAAGTAGATGGCTTGAACTATCACCTTGCCTACTCATAATGCTTACTTGGAACCACATAAGAAAAAGTGGTGAGATAGGTGATCTCAATGAGTAAATAATACAACTTAAACAATAACACATATTCCTTTATAAGGGTACATAATTCATAAATTCATGGTTTGCAATTTGTCAAGGTTCACAGAAATCAACTTGTAACTTGTAAACTTGTACAGTGACAGCTATTGCCTTATTCACTCAAAACTTGTTAAAGGGAAAGGTGGCATCATACCAAATTTCAACTCCCAACTTGTAAAGAAGCATGAAGCTAATAAGGCCCCATAGCTAGAACCACCTCTTCTAGTTGGGGTGGATACTATGCCCCTATCCATCGGGTTAAGACCATATGCAAGGTTCTGATAATTTCTCGCATCGGCATGAGGATTTCTGCATAAAGGGTTCATTGGTACCATACCTAGAGCTAATGGCAATCACTTATAACAATAGCACTGAAAAATGCAATCACATATAACATAATAGCAATAGAAATTTATCTTATTGAACAAAAGATAGATAACAGTGTGGTTTCAAAAAGAAAGTAAGGTAAGGCAACAATCACAAAGGCTATTTCTTATCATTGAATAAATAATAATGGTTTTGGACCAATTTTCCTTTGGCAACCCAAGCTTAATAAAGCAATCATATAGTTATAATTTGAAAATAGAAAGGAACTTTGGTTTCAAGATTCTCAAGGGTTTACATATCATGATAACTTATACTTGTAACATGAACATAATGTTTACTCACCTTATAGTTCCTTAGCTCTTAGTGCTTGTAGCCCTTGAACTTCTAATAATCCTTAAGCTCTAACATAAATTACAATTCAATACTTTGCATTTGCTTAATCATTATGCTATCCTATCCCATAACTACCCCATGCACATATAACATTCATATATACTTAGAGTTGCACTTAGAAGTGCACTCATCACTTGTACATAACATGTTGACTTTTTAGTCTTGCACACTTAGCCTTTTAAGCTCACATGAAAACAAATAATAACTCATGCCAAAAATTTTCTATAGCCAAACACTATAAATCATGATCTTAATATCAATTCAGTTTCACTTCCAACTTGTTGCACTTAATACTTTTCATTTACCTCAACTTAACACGTAACCTTAAAAGTTTCATGCTTATCTCTTTTGACCAAATTATACAATCAATCTTATAGTCAATTTAAGGTCATTAATCCATAATTAACATATCATAAGGCCTAATTCACATGCTACTTAATCATATACACATATTAATCAAACATGGTAGTTTGGGTTTGGAAACCTTAGTGTAGGTCGAACCTCTCTAGGCTTTGCCTAGAGTTACTCCTTTAACCAACATGCAATTTAATCATTTATCATCCATATAAACATGTCAAAAATCATTAAAATATATCACAAAAAATTATAGACATTGGGATCAAAATCCCACCATTGGCCGAATCATACAAACCATGGAAACCATAGATTTTCTTGTTTTTCGCACTTTCCATTCATTACAGTAATATGTAAACACGTGGTTTAAACCAATATTTTTCATCTAAACATAACAAAAATCATTTTAGAACACTAATATGTAGGAATCGGCACCCCCTTATAGTGTATGTGCATGAAAATTCTAATTTTAGGTTTTAGGGTGGAAAACATGGATGTTCTTGCTTTTCGTACTTTTCGATCATTATAGTAATATGTAAAAACATGTTTTAAATCAATATTTTTCATCTAAACATAACAAAAGTCAGTTTAAAATACATCAACACACAAATCAGCACCCCCCTTATGTAAATACATGAAATTTCAACTTTTGGGTTTTAGGGTTCACCTTTGGTGGATGTGCGAAGAAAGAGTTGTGTTTACGGTTGAAAATCAATTTCTCCTTCAAATAAAAGACCTAAGCTAAACAAAACATCAAGAAAAATAGTAAATATACAGCCCCATATTAATTTCTTATGGTTAGATTCATAAAAATCAAATAGTAGCTTGAAAGAAGAGAAAAACTTACGAAAAAGATCACAAAATCACAAGGTTTGGAGGCACCTTGTGAATTTCAGTTGAAAGGGAAGTTTTGAAAGAATTTTTCTATAAAAATTGTGATGAATAATAGAATGGAGGCTGCTACTACACCAAGGGGCTGAATTTTAGGTTTATATTTAAGGTTTTGAGCAAAATTACAAGTTTGCCATTAATGAGCTAGGTTAAGATTATTTTGGTGTGTTGGGCTTTTGATAAGTTAGGGCCTTTAATTTAATTTGTGGGTTGATTATAAATAATTAAAAGTAAAATATTTTTCTTATTATTTTTATTAAAATTCCCCCAAAAATATTTAATTAAAAATATTTTAAAAATTTTCATAAAAATTATTTTATACTTAAAAATCATTTTGTGCATGAAAATTCACTTTGTATACTATAAATTAATTTATTCATATGTACTTCATATAAATCACTTATTTCACATTAATAATTCATATTATGCATATTAGAACTAATCTAATACATCATATACTCATCAATCACATAACACATGAATTTTTATAAAAGTACACATTTTGTCATAATAGCTCTAAAATCCACCAATTTGTCACGAAACTCCTAAGGTGGTGTGGGTTGTTACATTGTGGGTTGTTATATTCTCCTCCTCTTAAAAAAAATTCATCCATGAATTTAAATACTTACTCATACATTCTCGAAAAAACCTAAGGATGCTTCTACTGTATCCTTACCTCGGCTTCCTAAGTATACTCATCCATTCTATGATCATATTAGTGGACCTTAATCATAGATATCTCCTTGATATATAAATTTCTCTCCATCCTTAGTTTGAAATTCTACTTGCTTTTCTCTATAGTCAATACAAACTCCATACTCATATAGCCAATCCATTCCTAAGATCACATCGAATTCTAGGACATCAAGTTCTAATAACTCTACAAGAAGTTTTTGCCCATTAATGTCTACCTCACAGTCCTTAAATACATACCTTACTTCCATCATCTTCTCCCAAAGGAGTAAACATTAGTAGGGGTTCATTCATTAATTCCTTATCCCTCCCCAAACTCTTAGCAAAACACGGAGACATAAACGAGTGTGCAGCACTAGAATCTATCAAGTATCTTGCACTAAAAGTTCGAATGGGAATTAGCCCAAGCAGGTCGAGCAGCTATGCAGACCTTCTTCTTATAAATCACACTAGATTAATATTCTTCCTTTGACTATACTTGATATTTACATAAGTGACAAAGAAATCCCTAGCTTTCTTATTGTTCTAGTCTATATAGTAGCATCTAAGCCATAAATTTCTTAATATGATTCACTTACTTCATACTATATACTTATGTATATATAATGTAACTAATTTATTTCATTCTCATACTGATCATTACTAAATATCATTTCTCTTCTTATGGCATCAATCACAATTATCATTTAATAATTCTATATAATTTACATATCAAACCATTGTAACATGTAAGCATTTCATACAACATAACATTATATATATCAAACCATTGTAACATGTAAGCTTTCATACAACATAACATTATACATATCAATCATTAATCTAAGTCAGATCAAAACTTAGTCAACTTCTTTTTCTAATCCACTTAACCCCATTATCAAATTATCATACTGACCATGTATCATGAGCACCCATCATATAATATCACATCATAGGACACATATCACATAGCATATATCACATATCATGGCATGGATCATGTATCCTAATCATGTAACACATAACTTATAGTATAATGAGCTCTCCTATCATTTTAAAAGTCAATCATCTCCTAGGCAATAGAAGATCAAACCCAAGCCAAATAGCTAAGTAGTCATATAATATCATATAAGTCTTATGCCATTAGGCTAATAGTTACCAACTACTAGTGGTAGTCTCAGTTGTGTCTCTTATTCTTGGCTCCTTGCCCTTGAGGTTGAGATGGTGTAGGTGGTGGAGGTGCCAAGGTCACATTTCTCTTCCTTCTCCTCTATGCTGGTGTCTATGAGTTACTCTTCTATTCACGTTCAGTACGCTCAAATCTCGTGGCATTGTGCCTCTTCTCCACGTCCTCTCTTAAAGCATACACTAGGTACCTTAGATGTCGATTTTCTATCATTATATCCAAACAGTCTCTTTTGCACCTCTGCGTCTTACTCTGAATCCAGTTATAACCTAAACACTCCATAGGGTCCTCCTCATCAGGAGTCTTCTCTCTTTTGAGGTGGATCACAGGCATGACCTTTTCAAACATCTCTCGCTAGGTCCTCTTACACACCATGCGAGGTGCTCTAGGTTAGGGTCCTGTAGCAGGAGTACTATTCTTGGTCATCTGATAAAAGAATCATAAGGCACGCAAACAATAACAAGGAGTACTATAGCTTATTAGGATTTTGCGAAACTATACTAGTAATAGACTGTAAGTGATATGATAGGAAAATTCCTATACCCTAGGATTATACTTAATCAACCTGCTAACCAAAAAAGTCTAAACTAGACTTAAAAATTACAGTTCTAATACCAACTTTGTCACTAGAAGAATGGCAACAAAGGATATCCTATGGCTCTGATACCAACTTTGTCACATCCTAATTTTGGAGATATGAAGGTCCTAGAACATCGGAAGACATAAGGTCACCTGCGCCCGCAGAATGCACTTATGCATATATAAACACTACCTAGAATCGTACCAAAACCTCATGCATTAACTTAATTATCCAATAATAAGGAAAACTTTAACTAGCAGAAGAATAGTTTTAAAATACTTTAAATACAATCCATATGAAAGGAACATTTAAGACTCCAAATGTATTATCAAATGAATAATATTCTAAAAATAAAACTCTCTAACAAGGACTCCCGGGGCATCTAAAAAGTGACTCTTCATATCACAACAAGATAATAAACTTAGACAAGGAAATCCCCCAAGCGGAGTAGATAGCTTGAGCTCTCACCTTGCCTCCTTGTAATGCTCACCTAAAACCATACAAGGAAAAGGGGTGAGTTAGATGATCTTAATGAGTAAACAATACAACTTGAACAATAACACATATTCCTTTACAAGGGTTCATAATTCATAAATTCATGGTTTGTGATTTGACAAGGTTCACAAAAATTAACTTGTAACTTGTAAACTTGTAGAGTGATGGCTATTGCCTTATTCACTCAAAACTTGTAAAAGGGAGAGGTGGCATCATACCAAATTCCAACTCACAACTTATAAAGAAGTATGAAGCTGATTAGGCCCCATGGCTAGAACCGCCCTTTCTAGCTAAGATGGATACTATGCCCCTATCCATGGGGTTAAGATCATGTGCATAGATTCTAATGATTTCTTGCATTGGTACGAGGATTTCTACATAAAGGGTTCATTAGTACCATAGCTAGAGCTAATGGCAATCACTTATAACAATAGCACTAAAAAATGCAGTAATATATAACATAATAGTAATAAAAATTTAGCTTATTGAACAAAAGATAAATAACATTGTGGTTCCAGAAAGAAAGTAAGGTAAGGCAACAATCACAAAGGCTCTTTCTTATCATTGAATAAACAATAATGGTTTTAGACCAATTATCCTTTGGCAATCCAAGCTTAACAAAGAAATCATATAATTATAATTTGAAAATAGAAAGGAGCTTGGGATTCAAGATTCTCAAGTGTTCACATATCATGATAACTTGTACTTGTAACATGAATATAATGTTTACTCACCTTGTGATTCCTTAGCTCCTAGTGCTTGTAGCTCTTGAACTTCTAATAATCGTTAAGCTCTAATGTACATTACAATTCAATTATGATGAATAACAAAATGGAGGCTGCTACTACAACAAGGGGCTGAATTTTTAGGTTTATATTTAAGGTTTTGAGCAAAATTATAAGTTTGCCATTAATGAGCTAGGTTAGGAGAGTTTTGGTGTGTTGGACTTTTGGTGAGTTGGGCTTTTTAATTTAATTTATGGGCTAATTATAAATAATTAAAAGTAAATTTTTTTTATTATTTTCATTAAAATACCCCCAAAAAATATTTAATTAAAAATATTTTAAAAATGCTCATAAAAATTATTTTATGCTTAAAAATTATTTTGTGCATGAAAATTCACTTTGGATGCAATAAATTAATCTATGCATATGTACTTCTCATAATTCATTTATTTCATATTAATAATTTATATTATGCATATTAGAACTAATCTAATATGCCACATACTTATCAATCACATAACATATGAATTTTCATAAAAACACACATTTTGTCATAATAGCTCTAAAATCAAGCAATTTGTCACGAAATTCCTAGGGTGGGTATAGGTTGTTACAACATAGTACAATGATCTAAGTGGGGTGATTTTTCTTTTTGGAAGATGATTATGTGCATTAGTCAATTTTTGGAGGACTATGGGTGACATTAACCCTTTTTTCTTTAAGGAAAAAAATTATTTCCCAAAAATTATTTTTCTATGCTTATTGAAGTTATAAATGTTATAAATTGGCCTAAAAAAACATCAAATTAAATATAATAATAAGAATAATAAAGCAATAAAGCAAAGAAAATGGAAGAGGTAGAGAGAAAATATGCAGAGAAGAAAGGCACTCAAACTCTTATTATTAGATTGAATTTAGCTTCCATTATATAGAGAAATAGTTAAGATTTTGGTATATACAATATTAGTGAAATAACCATATACTATAATCTCTCTAAAATATATATTCAATGATATTTAAGTAATATCCATTTATAATAATTAATTTATAACACTCCCTTTTGCATATTACTTATGCCAGGAATATGCCTTATTAAAAATCTTAATTGAAAATCCAATAAAAAAAATAAAGCAAAAGAGTACATCTCATGCGTTATTCTGTGATTGCCAAGAGTTTCCTCATTAAAACCTTTGTCACATAAAGCCTCGTGGGACAAAAACTTGACTAAGAAAAAATATATAATTTTGTACTAATTCACTCCCCATATGAGGACAACATTTTAATATAGCATATACTAATTGATGGAACAATGCCGTTCAGATTAGTTAAGGACTTATGAAATAAATCTACTATATTGTTACTCGAGCGAATTTGATGGATATCTATTTAACAACTCTTCTGGAGCTCATGCATGCAAATGAATTTGGGTGAGATATGTTTAGTTCAGTCACACATGATATGTCCACCTTTAATGTGTGTAATGGAGATTATTATTCTCAAACAATATAATGGGAGTATTTTAATTGAGATACTTTAAGACCATAAAACCCTTTAGAGAATTACAATATCACCATAAGTAAACACATACCTAGTTTGAGATCTACCCTTATATTGATCAAACAAATAACTAGCATCCTCATGTAGACCAATATCAAATATGAATTATATGAAACTATAACCAAATCAATAGCATCTCAAAGATAACACAATAAGTCCTTTACACCACTCCAACATCTCTAATTGGTAGGTGTAAAGTTATATCTAGCTATGATTTTTTTTTTACAATATTAATCCTTATACACTTTGCAAGATACATGAGTATAATTATAATACTTAAATATGGTACTTCAGGACCAAATTAATAGCTCTTTGTTATCTTTTATAGGTCTAAAAATAGTCTTTCTTCACTTTTAGTGAACGGATACCATTAGTGTACTTAAGGTAAATGATTTATCTACACAAAATTACTTAAGTATCATTTCCACATAAAATAGATTGGTGTATTAGAACTCATTGGGATAAATGATCGATTTATAGGTTGATATAAAATTTTTAGATTATCAATATATACAGCAATAATAACATAACTATTCTATTTTTTTTTTTAATGAATACACATGGATATGGTGTATCATTAACATACCCTTCTTTTAGCAAGGATTTACTTAAATGATCACATCATATGTCCATATTGCTTTAATCCACATAAGGATTTTTGCAATTTGATAAAATACATGTCATGTGTTTGATGTGCTTTCATCTCTAGTATCTTTAGTCCTTCTAGGACTCTCACATAAATATCATTTTCGTAAGACATATATCAAGCATTTCTTAAACTGCTATATTAATTAAATAATAGAATGTGATAATATTCATAAAAGAAGAATAAGTTTCTCATAATCAGTACCAGGTCTCTGCAAAAAACCATAACAACTAGCTTCGATTTACATCTCACCGCCTCATTATTTACATTGCACTTTTGGACAAACGTCATTTATATTTTGGGGAGTGAATATAATAGGTTTAGATTCCTTGAGTTTAGAGAGCAAGTCTAGTTTGGCTTGAATTTACCTTCTTCCATGATGGCTAGTCATGTTGATACTGACATTCATTTATATTTATAGGTTTTGGATCTAGATTGTCTCTTGAGATAGCAATAGCTACAATTGAGGCAAATTTATTAGCGATGATAAAATGAATTTTTACCAAATCTTTCTCTTGTATCACAAAATTAATCGAGATTTAGTAAATTTTCATTGATATGATCATCAACTCTAGGAGCCATATTTGGAGAATCTAATTATTTCATTATCTCAGTCTGTGTCTCATCGTTGGTTATAACACTTTAACTAAGATCTTCCTCTTTAAAAATCTTTTGTTCAGGAGATTTTCTTAATGATGTTACTTTTCTTTTTTCGCGGATTTTTATTTAGTTTCAATTTATTGTCCATGCTTCTAGCTTGTGTCAAGCTCCATTGATTTTCTATTTTTAATAGGAATCACAACCCTTGCTAAAGTGTTAGTAGCTGGCATCTATACATTCATCTAGCAGTTGAGTTGCAATTTGTTGCAACTATTTTTTTTTTCTAGTTCACTCTAAATTATATATGGATCAAATTTGTTTAAACGGTCTTCCTTTTAAGAAATTTCTCAATATTCTTTATCACTAACTTGTGCTTATCTCTCTCTCTCTAATATCAAAAAATGCACCTCATCAAAACAAATTATGAGTCTTTTGTATGGACCTTTTTTGCAGTGGTGCTATTAGTATATATATTGAAAAACTAAAAATTGGAAGACATAAATATTAAGCTCACATTCATGTACAAGTTGTAAAGGGATGTATGTATGATATACAAACATTTGAATAAGAAGTGAAGCTGTATGCATATTGGCATGTCATGCCAAAACTTCAAAGTTTGATTAGTGAACTTAGGTTCATGTTGCTCATATATACTAAGGGTAAAACAATAATGAAATTATTCATAAATTATAATGCACAAAATCATATGGATAAATGGATAAATAATTTATCGATATAATCCAACAAGGCAATAAGAATAATAATAGTAAAATATTAATAAATGCAATATCTTAGCCAATTACTCCTTGAAGGAGTTTATATATTTAAGAAAAGGATTTATGCCTTCTATGTGGATTTTTCTCTTCCAAAGTTCTCATGATCTATCAAATGTACCTCACTTTCAGTTTTGACCTAGTTATCTACAATATTCACTTCAGTGACTATTGTTTTACCAATGGGCCTAACTTGATAATTAGCAATTCAGTATTCTTTTTAGCCATTAGACGACAAGCAATAAATTTAAAATATTTTGTAAACTTTCATTCTTTTAAAATATTTTGTAAATTTTCACTCTTTATACTATTGCTGCAAGAGTATTTTAGACACATAAAATGTGGTATATGCTAAGAGAAGATATATATCTTCTCATAGCATATGATATTTTGTAATTTTAGCACTATACAATTTTAGATGTGAAGTATTCTATACATAGCTGTGAGGCCTCGTCCAAGAACCGATCCGATCCACTAAAGAGAATTGAAATGCTCATTTGGGAAAGAACTAATAGAGAAGCCCTTGGGCTTATCTTTAGTAGATTTGAAAATTATTTCTTAAATTCACCACCTTAATTTGTTTTTATTTGGGAAAATATAAGGAAAAAAATCCATTTGGCTCTAATTATTACCCAAAGGAAAAAAGATCGCTAGCCAATTAACATAAGAGTGATTTAAAATATATTTCATGAAAAATCTAAGATGCATGAATAATTTATAATATGCATGATCATTCAACTTATCCATTCAACAACAAAGCAAATACACAAGTAAAGTTCAAAAGAAAGCTAACATTATAATAAAAAGCCCAAACTTAGGGGATATCTCCTCTAGCCCTTATTGGTTATAAAAAAGTCACACATTCTCCAAACTAAGCCTAATAACTAAGTAAAAGAAAATAAAATAAAAGCAAGTGAAGAAGGTGATAGAGGGGGGAGAGTTAGTTTTAATTGGATTTGATGCTTGAACCAAGCATGCTTATGTATCTCTTTGAATAAGAATCAGAAGCCACGTAATTCTCCCTTCTTATGAAAGGGTTAGTTTAGCTCAGCCATTTTATCATGTTTTGATTGATTAATTAAAAGTGAGTTGAGTTGATTGATTTAATCAATTGATTACCAAGTAGAGTTAATTAAGTTAGATTCTAATTAACTACCTTAATGAATCAAGAATTAGGCATGGAGCCTTTAAACACAAATCCCAAAGAGGGAAATAATAGATAAAATAAAGAAAAGAAAAAGAAACTTGCCTCGGACAGTGAGCGACGACTAGCCTTGGATGGCACAGCAGCTTACCTCGGATGGCGGGCGACAGCTAGCCTCAAATGGTACACCAGCTTGCTTCAGATGGTAGATAGTAGTTGGCCTCAGATGATGGACATAAGCCTTGGGCAATAGACTTACCTCAAATAGGTAGGCGGAAAGCCTTTGACTTGTTGGGTAGGAATCAAGGAGAAACCCCCAACTCGCTTTGCAAGGCAAAGAGCAAAAAGCAAAAGAAAAGAAAAACTTTAGAACTAAAGTGGTTTGCTGAATGTAAAGGCTTTCAAGCTCCCAAAGTAGAAGATTTGAAGTGTGGAGAGGTTTTCTATATATAGGGAGAAGATTAGAGGAGGAAAACACTAAAGTTTCGATGTGGGATCACGCAAAATAGTGAAATTTGCAAGAGTTGCTGCACAGGGCTCTATGGCATTGTAAAGCTCTCTATGGAAGTGCTACATAACTCTTTGCAAAACTGCAGAATGCTATGTAGCAGTGTCGCACAGCTCTATGGCAGCGAGCCCATTTTCACCCATTTCACCCATTCTTGCTCGCTTCTCATCCGTTTTTTGTTATTCCAGTTGCATTGTATTTATTACTTAGTCTCAGATGATTTGAAGGGGTTCAAATGTGAAAAAGACATATTTTGATTTTACCAATTTTCCTATTTTGAGAGTTTCCAACTTCTGAAGATTTGTTTATCGAGCATAAGTGCTTCTAAGGTTCAAATGCATACTAGAGGGTGCAAAATTAAGGGTTCATAACTACCCCTCATTAAAATTATCTTCATTTAAAAGGCAATTCTGATGACAATGAACTTGATGATGAGAGATGGTAACAAGAACCAAATTAATGTATAGGTCAGAGTTTAGACATTTGGGTGAAAAGTGTGGTTGAATTTTAAGGAAGATGCTCTTAGTATATTTAGGAGATTTGGTGGCTAGTAACATTTGGTAGTTGTCCTTTCTGGTAGGCACTAAAAGTGATATTCATATCTGATAGGAATGATGATCTTGTTTGGTAGGAAAGAAAGCGACCATATCTGGTAGGAATTAACAAAGTGGTGATCTTGTTTAGAAGGAATAGAAAAAGTAGTGATCCTATCTAGTAAGATCAAAAGGATGATCTTGTCTGGCAAGAAAGAAGGCAACCTTATCTGGTAGGAATCAATAAATTGGTGATCCTTTCTACTAGGAATGAAAGCGACTTTGTTTGGTAGGAATCGATAAAGTGGTGATCCTGTCTGGTAGAAATCAAAAAAGTGATCATGTCTAGTAGGATTAAAAAATGACCATCCTAAAAAATGACCATCTTATCTGGTAGGAATGGTAAAAATGACTACCCTGTCTAGTAGGAATAGTAAAAATAGTGGTCTTTTCTAGTAGGAATAAAAAGTGATTATCCTGTTTGGTAGGATTAAAAAGATGACCACCCTGTAGAAATGATAAAGATAACTGTCCTGTCTAATAGGAATAGTAAAATAGTAGTCCTTTATGGTAGAAATGAAAAGTGATTATTCTATTTGATAGGATTCAGAAGATGACCATCCTGTCTAGTAAGGATAGTAAAGATAATTGTCCTGTCTGGTGGGAACAATAAAAGTAGCGATCCTTTTTACTAGAAATGAAAGTGATAATCCTATTTGGTAGGATAAAAAAGATTACCATCATGTCTGGTAGAAATGGTAAAGATAACTATCCTATATGGTAAGAACGATAAAAGTAATGGTCCTTTCTAGTAGGAATGAAAAGTGATGATCTTGTCTAATAAAATAAAAAAAGA
The DNA here is from genome assembly GCA_947687605.1 of Reutealis trisperma. NCBI lineage: Eukaryota > Viridiplantae > Streptophyta > Magnoliopsida > Malpighiales > Euphorbiaceae > Reutealis > Reutealis trisperma. The sequence goes on along the minus strand of CANTUT010000850.1, from coordinate 100,472 downwards.
TGACCATTTTGTCTAGTAGGAATGGTAAAGATAATTATTCTGTCTAGTAGGAACAGTAAAAGTAGTGATCTTTTCTAGTAGGAATAAAAAATTATGATCCTATATGGTAGGATTAAAAGGATAACCATCCTATATGGTAGGAATGGTAAAGATAGTTGTCCTATCTGATAGGAATAGTAAAAGTAATGATCCTAAGATTGAGATTTATTTATTTATTTTTTTGAAAACAGATTGATTCAGATTGATCGGGTTGATGATCTATCTTACTTCGATAGTTTGATGACCCATCTTGATTCATAAGCCTGTTTAATGCAAAAATACTGGATAATAATACAATGATAGGATACCTTAAACCTGTAAAGGGTCAGCCTGATATAAAAGTGTTGATCTTTAGGAGAAAGATGCCCCTATTTTAGAAAAGTGAATATTTAGAAAGGAGGTGCCCCTACTTTAGAATATAAAGGAAAGTGGTTTGGTCATTTAGTTTTTGGTTGATTGGCTAGCTCAGAGGTGAAATAGGCATATCAGGTATTTGGCTAGTTGGTCAATGGTTATCAATTTGGCCTAGGAAGAAGTCATTCTAGGATGTTAAGCAAGGTGTGGTCTTAGAAAAGATTAGGCTGTTCAATTTAAAAGACTTAGATAGGTCTGCCTTTGGAGAAGATTTGGTTTGAGGCTAGATTGGAGAGATTGATCAGGAGGGTCAGGTCTTTAAAGATTATTAGGTTAGAAGGTTTGGGAAGGTCAGCTTGTGAGGCTTATCCTTAGAGAAGTTCATGTGGAAGGCTTAGTCAAGTCTGGCACTTTGGCTCGATCAGGTTACGACCTTCGAAAGACTCATTCAAGTTTTGCCTTAAGATGGGTCAGGTTTAGAAGACTCGATCAGGTTATGGCATTTAGAGAGTTCATTTAGAAGGCTCAGTCAGATTTTCCCTTAGGACTATGCTGGGATGTTAGACTTTGTAAGAGGTCATACTGGGAGGCTAAGTCTGGCTTAGAGGAAAGGTTAGGCTAGGAAACAAGCTTTGGATAGCTCGGTCAGATTCAGCCTTAGAAGAGATTATAGTATTTATAAATGAAGGCTTTTTAGGAGTGGGCTTCATGGTGAAAGCTTTTAGGCTTAGGTTTTATGGTGAAGGCTTCTTAGTTTAGGTTTCATGGTGAAGGCTTTTTTATTTAGGCTTCATAGTGAAGGCTTCTTGGTTTGGGCTTCATGATGAAGGTTTTTAGGAGTGGGCTTCATGATGAAGGCTTTTTGGGAGTGGGCTTTATAGTAAAGGCTTTATGGTGAAGGCTTGAAGGTTTTTAGTTAAAAGGCTTTCAGGCTTTGAGGATAGTTTATCAGCATGGGCTTTTTTATAAGAGTACTTTAAACCTCTTTAGAAGATGATTGCTTTATCTCAACTATAGTGCTATAAGTTTTGATCATAAGGATATTACAGGCTTATAAATAGGGGTTTGACCTTTAACATATTTGCATCAATCTAAGAGTATTAAGTTGAGAATGGTTTGTAAGCTTTAACAGACTTTGATCTCAGGGATCATGTGTTTTGTTAAGGAGGCTTGACCTAGCAAGGATAATGAAATGTTTGCCAAAGAGGCATGGGATGGGCTTTGACTATTTCAAGCCCTTTTTTTATGAGACAAGACTTGATTTTGGTTTTGCCAAAGAAAATCAGCTTTTAGGATTTTTGGTTCTACATATAGGCTTAGCCCTTAGAAGATGATAGGACTTGGCCAAGGAAAGGGTGGTATGAGGCTTGAGCTTGAAAAGATGGTATAAGGCTTGAGCTTGAAAGGATAAGATGGTACATTTTGAAGTTTAGGAGTGGTTCAAAGGTGGGTTGGAAATTCTAAAAATAATTAGGGAGGTTATTTGATTTTGCTATTTATAGCATGATTCATGGAAAAGAACAAGCTATGCTAATCTTGTCATTTTGAGATTGAAGAGACATTTGGGATGACACTCTATTGGCTTGAATGTGCATGACATACTGGCTAAAAGAAAGTGTCCTAAGGAGTGGCTGAAAAACTAATGAGAAGAGAAAACTTAGGGATTATGCTCCTAATGAGAGATGGGAACATGACAAACTAGCAATGTGAGAGATTGTGCTTTAGCTTTTTGAGCTAAGCAACAAGATGGATTGACAAAAAATGGTGATGAACTAAAAACATATGCCCCCACTATGAGATAAAGGCATAGAAGACAATATCACTTTAGTGAATGAATCTCTAATGAGGAAGGATAATTTCAGAATACATGAGATGAGAAACATCATAAAGACAACTTTAGACATTAAGGAAAATGATTAGGATGAGCTTTCTCTCTCTCTTTCTCTTTCTCTTTCTCACTTTTTTCTTTTTTATTTCCATTCTTTCTTAGCTCTAACCTCTGCCTAAGCCACCCTTTTGGTTTTTCAACTTAGCAAGCTTGGATTAATGACGTTTGAGAGAAAATATTCCATCATGATTTGCTACTTTTCTTCGCTTTAAGGGGCTTTGACCTTTGCATTTTGGATTTGACTAACTTGTTGCCCCTAGTTGAGATGTATCATTGATTACCCTTACAATAGGTAATTGAACTATTTTTTTTGTGCTTCAACTATTTGATGAGAGGTCCATTTCTTGACTTTGCTGGTTTAGGAACTAATGGAGAAATTGTTGATTATGAGAATGGGGGCACCTTGAGTTCTGTTCATTTCTCTCTTTTTTTTTCTTTCGTTTTCTCTTTTTTTCCTTTCTTTCTTTTCTCTCTTTTTTTCCTTTCTTTCTTTTCTCTCTTTTTTTTCAAAGCTCATCCATGTTTAAAATGAGAAAGACAAGAGCACAAATAACTAAAAAATAATATAGATGTTTTATTACAATGGAAAATTTAATTACAATATAACATAAAGAAACCAACATGATTGATAAAAAAAATCCATGAAAAAGAAAATAAGTACATGATTGATAAAAAAAAATCCATGAAAAAGAAAATAAGATGATAGACTCATACTCGAATTTAGACTTAGACTTTGAGATTTAGACTTAGAACTCAAAGTCAAACTTAGAATTCAATCTCAGACAGGTCAAATTAGCTGAACTTAAACTCTTCCATGTCATGACACTTGGGGCTGAAGTAAGGTGGGGTCGAATTGGTAGCGGGTTCTTCATCACTATTCGGATTAGTGGTGCGGAATTCAAGTTAAAATGATGCACTTTAGATGCAATCTTCAACCTTTGATGCAGTTGTAACCAAAACTCTGAAAGTGGGCAGGTATTGGGTTAACAAGTAGACTCAGTAGGACAGAAGTAGGTTTTGACAAAGATGTCCACTTGTTCTTTCCCTGTTGGTCTATTTACAATTTAAGCAACTTTAGCCCTCCACCTTGTAAGGAACATTGAGAAGGACTCCTCTAGAAGCTGCTCCCAAAGGTTTCATTGCCCTTACATGTATCTTCAAATGGGTATTGGATCTCTCCAGTTTAGGCATTTTAAATTTAGGAGGAAGCTTGGCATCAAGGAACAAGGCCAAGCTATCCACATCAATTAAGCCACTACTGTGCTTTAAGGATTAGATGGTTTTCTCTATAGCTTGAAGTTTCTTCTCCATGAGTAATATAGTGTCTAGATGAGATAAAAATTTCCTACCTTGGTTCAGATATGGGTTGGTTTGGCTCAAATTTAGGCTAGGATTAGTCTTGGTTTAAGATAAGGTTTGTGTTAGGATGGTTCAAGCTAGCTTGGTTAATCGTGGCATGAACTTCCTCAATGATGCATTGCTTTTGTTACTTAAGTTAGAATTGCTAAGTAGATAGGATATCTTGGAAATGCTCTTCTTACTTCTTAAGGAGTCTGGCCATAAGTGTGGTTAGGGAAGTCATGTCAAGCGAGTTGGCCATTGGTACTTTCAAACCAAAGAAATAAAGTAAATGATAGATGTGGAACATAAAAGGTAATGAGGGTATAGGCATGCAAATCCTAAGAAAAAAGGCTTCCCTATTGTGTCATGAATCGACCATTTTTTTAGGCTTAAGGTATAATAGGGAAAATGTTTTAGGCTTAGGGTAGTAGACTAGACCAAAGGTATTGGGTTTAAAGTAGTGTGTTGGCCAAAGTTATTAGGATTAAAGGTAACAAACTGGTTTTGATGGTGATGGGCCATGATGTTGGGTTTAAGGATAATGGGTTTGATTTTGAACAATGGATAGGATCAAGATAATAGTTTTGGTATGGAAAATCAAAGGTTCCTAATTTTTTTTTTTTTTAGATAAGGATAGGAGTTATAGGTTAGGCTTATGGTTAGCTAGTAAGGTTTTTAAAGTTGGATATGGGCTTTAGGGTTGCGAGTTTATGGCTTAAGGTCTAAAGATGGAAGGTGGTTTAGGTTTACATTTAAGGTGTGAGGTTCAAGTGTTTGGTATTTAGGGTAAGGCTAAGGCAAGGAGTTTAAGGTATATGGTTAAGCTAATGGTGTTTAGGATAAAGGCTAGGGTGAGGTGTTTATGGTATGTGGTTAAGCTGATGGTGTTTAGGATAAAGGCTAGGGTGAGGTGTTTAAAATTAAAGGTTAGGGTAATGGCTTTAGGTTTGTAAGGGCGAAGGTGATCGGGATAAAAGTGAGTGTGTTTAAGGTTTAGAAGTAAAGGTGTTTGGATAGAGGTGAGAGTGTCTAGGATTTTAGGTTAAGGGCTAGAGTAAAGGGATAATTGTGTTTAGGTTAAAGGTTTAAGGTGATGATCTAAGGGTTATTAGATAAGTGATGAGGTCTAGGTGAGTGTGTTTATGGGGAAGGTGTGTGAATGGAGATAAGAATGTTTAACCCTTCTTTAGTTCAAGGTTCAATTTAGACTTAAGATGAATGCATGTTTTGTTATACAATATGAATGCATGATATGCATGAGGAAAACATTTCATGAGAATTCAAAGATGCAAGGTTTTAATTATGGTACATACAACCTAAGGTTAGGATCAAGGTTCATTATATGAAAGCGTAAGGGTGACTTATATAGGGTACCCGTCACACTAGAGCAGCGATATACCTAATCATATGTGAGTCAAGAAGCCTCTCATGAGTTCAATGATACGTGCATACTCATTACACCTTTAAAAGGATCAAATGATTCATCACAGGGTGGATGATTTTACTATTAGCGAATAAACCCAAGGAGGGTTATCCACTTAACGCTACTCACTATCCATTATTTTCCTAAAACTAGGTTGAATGGCAAAAAGCCTATACAAGTGATTCATGCAAAGTCACAATCATATTAAAAGGCAAAAATTTTTTTAAACCAAATAGTAGTATGCTTATTTCTTTTAAAAGAATTCTTCCTAGTGGAGTTGCCAGCTGTGAGGCCTCGCCTGAGCACCAATCCGATCCACTAAAGGTAATCAAAATGCTCATTTGGCAAAGAACTCATAAGGAAGCCCTCACGCTTATTTTTGATAGATTTGAAAATTATTTCTTAGAGTCGCCACCTTAATTTGTTTTTATTTGGGAACATATAAGGAAAAAATCCATTGGACTCCAATTATTACCTAAAAGAAAAAAGATCACTAGCCTCAAAACCAAAGAGAATCCAGGGATTAGGTTTTCAATTTACTTTAACAAAATAAGTTTGGCCAATTAATATAAGAGTAACTTAAAATATAATTCATGAATAATCTAAGATGCATGAACGATTTATAATATGCATAATTATTCAACTCATCCATTCAACAATAAAGTAAATACATAAGTAAAGTTCAAAAGAAAGCTAACATTATAATAAAAATCCCAAACTTAGGGGATACCTCCTCTAGCCCTTATGGGTTCTAGAAAGTTACACATTCCTCAAACTAAGCCTAATAACTAAGTAAAATAAAATAAAATAAAAGCAATTGAAGAAGGTGATATAGGGGGAAAGTTAGTTAGTTTTAATTGGATTCAATTTTTGAACCAAGCATACATGTGTATCCCTTTGAATGGAAATTAGAACCCATTCAGTTCTCCCTTCTTATGAAGGGGTTAGTTTAGCCTAGCCATTTTATCATATTTTGATTGATTGAGTAAAAGAGGGTTGAGTTGATTGATTTAACCAATTGATTGCCAAGTAGAGTTAATTAAGTCAGATTCTAAATAACTATCTTAGCGAATCAAGAATTAAGCAAGGAGCCTTGTAATACAAATCCTAAGGAGGGAAACAATAGATAAAATAAAGAAAAGGAAAAGAAACTTACCTCAATAGCAGGCAACGACTAGCCTTGGACAGTGCGGCAGCTTGCCTTGGATGGCGAGCGGCGGCTAGCCTCAGATGGTACAGCGGCTTACCTCAAATCGTGGGTGGCAACTGGCCTCAGATGACAAACACAAGCCTTAGGCAATAGACTTGCCTCGAACAAGCAGGTAGAAAGCCTTTGACTTGTCGGGTAGGAATCAATGAGATACCCCCTAACTCACTTTACGAAGCAAGGAGAAAATGCAAAGCAAAAGAAAAGAAAAAATTTAGAACTAGAGCGGTTTGCTTGTTACAAAGGCTTTCAAGCTCCCAAAGTTGATGATTTGAAGTGTGAAGAGATCCTCTATATATTGGGAGAAGATTAAAGGAGGAAAACACTAAAGTTTTGATATGGGATTGTGCAAAATAGTGAAGTCATAGGAGTTGCTACACAAGGCTTTGCAACACTGTAGAGCTCTCTGTGATAGTGCCGTATAGCTCTCTGCAAAGCCATAAAGTGTTGTATGGCACTCTGCGACAATGGGCCTATTTTCACCCTTTTCACTTATTCTTGCTCATTTCTCATCCATTTTTCGTGATTCAATTGCATTGTATCTATTACTCAATCTCAGATGATTTGAAAGGGTTCAAATGTGAAAAGGATATGTTTTGATTTTTCCAATTTTCCTGTTTTGAGAGTTTCCAGCTTTTGGAGGTGTGTTTATCGAGCTTAAGTGCTTCTAAGGTTTAAATATATACTGGAGGGTGCAAAATTAAAGGTTCACAATAGCTAATTATATTATAAAATAAACTTAAAATTTTGTAAGCGTAAGTTTAGCCAGTCATATTAAGTTTGTAGGACCACAGCTTTCAAGTGATCATATCGATCTTTAAAACTCTTCCAAAGAACACAAAAATTTTAATGGTGAGATATTTAGCCTTTAAATCCTCATTTAAATAATGTCTAAGTATGATCATGACCTTTGTCTTATTTAGATTTCAATCACAAATTTGAATATTTATATGATATTATTAGCATAATAAGCTAAAACTTTGTAATCATTTATAGTAAAGCAAACATATTCTTATAGAAAATAGCAGTGCCATTATTAATATATGAAGTGAATTTATCCTTATAATATTGGAGAAGATATGAATTTAAGGTGTGCAATAAAAGTTACCACAAGTGTGGCAGATATCGATTAAGGTTACATGAATCATCAATATGCATTAAGTCCATGATTCACATTAAATAACAAGTGATGAAAATGAAGAATAAAGAGTGACTAAGTGATGATAATGGAGAGATACATCATATCAAAAGTATGGCAAGATGTTAACCATGTAATAATATAAAATCAATAACAATGCTTAAAGCTCTGATGATGGAATAATGGATAGAGATTATCCAAAGAATCAAAAGCTATTAATTCAATTATATAAAATAAATTAGCATGTATCAAATTACTAAAGCATTATAGAGACACTTTGATCATTATCTTTGTATTATAAGATAACTCAACTTTCATAATTTGTTACACAATGAACACTTCAAGACAAATAATACTAATAATATTAACATTAATTAAATTAGGAATAAGGAATCAATTCCTTTATTTATATTATAAATAATTACATGTATTAGACATTGAATAGCATGAACAAGCCAAGTATAGATACATGTCACAAACCATGCAATAGATATTTTTAAGGTCTTTCCCGAGCACCAATCTGATCCACTAAGTGGAATCGAAATGCTCATTTGGGTTTAAACTCATAATGGAATCCTCGAATTTAGATAGGTTGATTTTGAAAAGATGTTAGAGTTGCCACCTTAATTTTAATTTTATTTGGGAAAAAGTTAAGGTAAAAACTCAATTAAATGACTTCAATTTTATCCTAATAGAAAAAGTACATTAGTCCTCAATTACCACTTATTTGGGTAGTTTATTTGAGAAAAATAGTTTGGCAAGTTTAATACAAAATGATTTAAAATAAATTTCATGAACAGTAATGCATGAACAGTTAAAGTATGCATGATCCATTCATCCATTCATTCAATATAAAAAAGCAATAAATTAAATAAATATAAATTAAACTTTACATGAAATATCCCAAAAATAGGGGATACCCCCTTTAGCCTTTATGGGTTCTAGGGAAGTCACACATTCCCCAAACTAAATCCTTAATCAATACAACAAAGAATGGAACAAAAAATCCTAGCCTATATGAAGAAGGTGAAAAAGGAGGAAGACTGTTGTTTATTTTAGTTGAATTTGATGCTTGGAAGAAACATGTCTATGTATCCCTTTGAATAAAAATCAAAATCCATATAGTTCACCTTTCTTATGAAAGGGATTTTTTAAATCTTAGCATTTTATCATATTTCAATTGATTAATCAAAAGAAGTTTGAGTTGATTGATTTTAATTGATTACTAAGTGGAGTTAATTAAGTCAAATTCTAATTAACTATCTTAACAAACCAAATAATAGGCAAGGAGCCTTAGAACAATCAAATAAAATAAATTAATTAATAAAGACAAGGAAAAGAAAAGGGAAAAGAAATTAACCTTGAACGATGGGTGATGACTTGCCTTGGATGGCAGGTGATGGCTTGCCTAGAATGGTGGCTACAGCTTGCCTCGGATGGTGGGAAACTTTTAACTTGAAAGGTCACCTTGAGAAGTCATAGCCCAATTTGTTTTGCAAGGCAAAGAGCAATAGCAAAGCAAAAATAAAAATAAAAGAAAACTTTAAACTAAAAAGCTCGTTTCTTGGCAAACCAAGCTTTAAAAAATAATTGTTTGCTTTGAGATCAAAGAGTTTGATCAAGCAAATCTGAGTGTGGAAATGAGCTAAGGGGTTATTTTATATAGGCTACACAAATTTTGATGTGGAATCTAGAATTTTAGAGGCAAGATCGCATGGAGCCCTTGCAATTCTGTAGGGCCTATGTATGGTCACCATTTGGTACCTGTAAGTGGTTGTGTAGTCATTATAATGTCTCTTGCAATCACTAGCTCTGGTTCCATCTGTTCAACCCGTTCTCACTATATTCTAGTTGCATTATGCTCATTATTCAATCCTAGATTATCTAAGGGTGGTTTAGAGGTTAAAGGGATAGGTTTTGGTTCCCAAGGCTCCGTTTCTCAGTTTCCTAATTTTGGAAATTTTTGACAATTTTGGATTTCAGAGATTTATTCATTGAGCCTAAGAGCTTCTAAGATTCAAATTCAAGTGGGAGGGTGCAAAATTAAGGGTTCATAGCTAGCCCTTCATCATAATTGGCTAGTCTGAAAGGCAATTCTGATAATAGTGAACCTAGGGATGAGAACAAAAAAAATGAACAAAAGGGATGTTTAAGTCAGGATTTAGACATGTTTGAGTGAGAGGCATGGTTGAATTTTAGGGTAAAGGGTAGGCAGAAAAAAGGAACCATAAGGATATTTGGATGCTTGTTTCCAAACATTTATGGGTGAAGTTTCAAAAGGATTTTGATAAAGGGGCAGAAATAAGAACCACAGGGATGCCTAGGTGATCATTACTAGACATTTATAGGTGAAATGATCCTAAGGCTATCCTAGGAAGGTCGAAAAAATTTAAAAGAGAAAACTAATGCTATGCTAGGTTGATAATTTTAAGGCTATCCTAGGATGGTCTAAAAAATTTGAAAAGGAAACCTAACCCTATGTTAGGTTGATGATCCTAAAGCTATCCTAGGATGGTCTAATATATTTGAAAGAGAAATCTAACCCTATGCTAGGTTGATGATCCTAAGGCTATCCTAAGATGATCTAATTTTAGATAGGAAACCTAACCCTGTGCTAGGTTGATAACCCTAAAGCTATCCTAAGATGGTCTGATAAAAAGGAATACCTAATTTAATGCTAAGTTGATGATCCTAAGGCTATCCTAGGATGGTGTGATAAAAAGGAATACCTAATTTTTAAGTCTTATTTAACAAGTATGGATCCTAATTTTTAAGTCTTATTTAACAAGTATGGATCCTAAGGCTATTTAAGGTATGGATCCTAAGGCTATCCTAAGATAGGTCTAATGTTGATGGTTCCAGTCTTGATTCAGGAACTTTGTTTAATGATTTGCTAGATTGATGATCCATTGTGCTTTGGGAAATTAGATTAATGACCTCTCTTAATTCGAATTGATGATTCATCTTGATTCAAGAGTCTAATAAATGACCTATTCTAGTGTGAAATGCATCTAACTATGCAATGATTAGATACTTAGAACCTATGAAGGTTCATTTTGGTAGGAGAGTGCTTATCTTTTGGGAGAAAGATGCCTCCATTTAGGAAAGGTGAATAGAAGGAAAGGAGGTGCCCCTAATTTAAAATGATAAAGGAAATTGGTTCAACCATTTTGTTAAGATAGATTAGCTTGGGTAGGTTCACACTTGATTTGGACCAGGCATAAAAGTTAGTTTAATGGGTCGGTCAAAGGCTATTGGTTCAACCTTGGAGGAAAGCTAGGTGAAATATGGAAGAGATTAAGCTAATCAGCTTGGAAAGGCTTTGGCTGGACTGCTCTCGAAAAGTGTTTAGTTTAAGGCTGAATTAGAAAGCTTGATTAGGGAGGTCAAGTCCTTAAAACCAATTAGGCTGGAAGGTTAGGTAGGTCTAGTTTTGTAGAAGGTTAGGTTAGATTAGATCTAGATCTATCAAGCTCACTGTTTAAGTTAGTGGTGGGGAATTCAACTTGAAATGATTTGCTTTGGATGCAATCTTCAACCTTTAATGCAATTACAATTAAGGCTCTAAAGGTGGGTAGGTATTGTGTTAACAAGTGGGCTAGATAAATCGAGAGTAGATTATAAACAAAGATATCCACTTGTTCTTGCTCGATTAGCCTGTTTACCATTAAGTAGTTTTAGCCCTCCACCTTGTAAGGAACATGGAGAAGGATTCATTTGGAAGTTGCTTGGTGGTTTCCAAGTCATGCCTAGTGACATCCACTTTAGTGTTGTAATGATATTGCTTGACAAAGTCATGACAAATATCATCCTATGTTCTTTTTTGGCTCTTGTCCAATGAAATAAACCATCTCCTAGCATCTCTGATTAGTGATTGTTAGAATAGCTAAGTAAGGATCTCATCACTAAGTCCCAAAAGTTTCATTACTCCTACATATATCTTTATATGAGCTTTGAGGCATGTAGTTCCATTAAATCTTTCTAAGTCAGGCATTTTGAATTTGGGAGGAAGCTTGGCATTAGGGAACAAAGTCAAGCTATCCATATCAATTAAGTCATTGCAGTGCTTTAGGGATTTGATGGTTTTCTCCATAACTTTAAGTTTATTCATAAGCAATTTGGTGTCCAAATGAGAGAAAGCTTCCCCACTTTGAAAAAGATCTAAAAGGAAGGAAGAGCTAGAGTGGGTAGTGGTGCTTGGTGCTTGAGTATCAGTAGGTTTCTCAAGATAGGTCTAGTTCGGATTGCGGTTGAGATTACTCTTATTAAGGTTTGCTTAGTTAATCATCGCTCAAATTTCCTCAATGATGGGTTGCCGTTGTTCTTTCATATTTTCTTCAAATTGAATCTGTTGAGCAACTAGGACAACTTAGAAATGTTTTTCTTACTTCTTAAGGCTAGCCATAAGTATGGTAAGGGCATCCATGTCAACCTAGTTGGCTATTGGTACCTTGAAACAAAGCCAAAGAAACCCAATAAGTGAATGGGTAAGGATGGAAAAAATGATGAAAATATAGGCAAGTAGACTCTGATGGATTGGTAGGCCAACTATTTTAGGGCTTAAAGCATGATGGGTCAAGGATTTTGGGCTTAAGGCTCTAAAGTTTGGGTATATAAGGCCAAAGGTATTGGGCCTTAAGGTAATGGGTTGGTTTTCGGACACGAAATGGGTTTTAGCCAATGTTTTTGACACTATGGTCCTAAAGTGTCAGGAGACATATGTCAAACTTATGGTTAGGTTGACAGGGTATGGGTAAAGATGAGGGTGGAGGTTTATGATATTAGCTAGGTTAGTGTTTAGCTAGGAGAGCTAAGTTGGGATTTAGCTTTAAGTGGCTAAAGTTTAGTTTGGAATGCTAGGTCAGAGTTTAGCCTCGAGTAATTAGGATTTTATAAATAGTTTACCATAGGCTTAAAGATAGAGGGGCCATGGGTTTTACGATTGGGTTATGGATTTGGATGTTGGGTGAACTATAGGTTTGGTGATAGCTGGATAAAGGGTTTGATTAGACTGGACCATGGGTTTGATTAGTACTATAAAAGATGAAGCCAAGTCAGTGTTTAACTTAGCTAAGGATTATGAATAAGATTAAAGCTAGATCAATGTTTAGCTTGGCAAAGAGTTATGAGTGAGGATGAAGCTAGGTCAATATTTAGCTTAGGAAGGAATTGAAGATCAGGATGAAGCTAAGTCGATGTTTAGCTTGGATAAGGATTGTAAGGGGTAAAGCTAGGGCGAGGTGTTTTTAGGTTAAATATTAAGGTGATGACATTTTGGGTAAAATTAAGGTACTAGTATTTAAGGTTAGAGGTGTTTAAGACTAAAGGCTAGGGTAATTAAGTTTAAGGCTGGGGTATTGGTATTTAGGTTAAGGGCCAAGGTAATGTTGCCTAAAAGTAAAGGCTAAGGTTATGGTGTTTAGGGTTAAAGGCTAAGAGAATAGTGTTTAAGATGTGTGGTTAACGATTATGGTGTTTAGGGTTAAAGGTTAGGGTGATGGTTTAAGGTTTGTGAGAGCAAAGATGATTGGGATAAAGGTGAAAGTGTTTAAGGTTTAGAAGTGAAGGTGTTTGGAAAGAAGTGAGTATGTGACCTTTCTTTAGCTCAAGGTGCATCCTAGATTTGAGATGAATTCATGAATACATGATATGTATGTGGAAACATTTCATAAGAATGCAAAGATACAAGGTTTTGATTATGGTACATACAACCTAAGGTTAGGATCAAGGTTCATTACATGAGAGGGTAAGGGTGGCTTGTATAAGGTACTCGTCACACTATAACAATGATATACCTAACCACATGTAAGTCAAAAAGCCTTGCATGGATCCAACAATATGTGCATGCTCCTTACACCTTTTAAAGGATCAAAGGATTCATTATGGGGTGGATGATTTTGCTATTGGAAAATAGAGCTAAGGAGGGTTACCTACTTGATACTACTCACTATCCATTGTCTTCCTAAAACTAGGTTTGTAGGCAAAGAGCCTATGCAAATGATGCATGAAAGCCATTTATGTATTAAAAGTGCCAAAATTTGATTTCAAACCAATTGTTAGTCCTCATATTTCTTTTATTAAAAAGAAGGTGGTCCCCAATGAAGTCGCCAACTGTGAGGCCTCACCCAAGCACTAGTCCGATCCTCTAAGTGGGATCGAAATACTCATTTAGGTTTAAACTTATGATGGAACTCTCGGGTTCAGATAGGTTGATTTTAAAAAGATGTTAGAGTTGCCACCTTAATTATATTTTTATTTGGAAAAAGTTAAGATATAAACTCAATTAAATGACCCCAATTTTATTCCGATAGAAAAAATGCACTAGTCCTTGATTACTAAAGGGGATTCGAGAATTAGGTTTTTGATTTATTTAAGAAAAATAGTTTGGCAAGTTTAATACAAAATGACTTAAAATAAATTTCATGAACAGTTTATATAATGCAAGAACAGTTAAAGTATGAATGATCTATTCATCCATTCATTCAATATAAAAAAGCAATAAATAATGTAAACATAAATTAAACTTTACTTGAAAAATACAAAAACTAGGGGATACCTCCTCTAGCCCTTATGGGTTCTAGAGAAGTCACACATTTTCTAAACTAAATCCTTAATCAATACAACAAAGAATAGAACAAAATCCTAGTCTATATGAAGTAGATGAAAAGGGGGAAGACCATTGAATATTTTAGTTGGATTTAATGTTTGGAACAAACATGCCTACATATCCTTTTGAATGGGAATCAAAATCCATATAGTTAACCTTTCTTGTGAAAAGGGTTTGTTTAGTCTTAACCTTTTATTATGTTTCAATTGATTGATTAAAAGAGGATTGAGTTGATTGATTTTAATTAATTACCAAGTGAAATTAATTAAAACATATTCTAATTAACTATCTTAGCAAACCAAACAACAGGCAAGGAGACTTAGAATAATGAAATGAATAAATACAAGGAAAAGAAAAGGGAAAGGAAATTTACTTTGAATGGCAAGCAGCAGCTTGCCTTAGACGACGGGTGGCAGTTTGCCTCAGACAACAGGAAACTTTTGACTTGAAGGGTCAGCTCTGGAAGTCACAACCCAATTTACTTTGCAAAGCAAAAATAAAAATAAAAGAAAACTTTAAACTAAAAAGCTCTTTCCTTAGTGAACCAAGCTTTAAAAAATAATTGTTTGCTCTAAGATCAGAGAGTTTGATCAAGCAAATCTGAGTGTGGAAATGAGCTAAGGGGTTAGTTTATATAGGTTAAAGGCCGGAAGTCATATTGCACAAATTTCAATGTGGGATCATGAATTTTGGAGGCACGATTGCATAGGGTCCCTACAGTTTTGCAGGGCCTATGTACAGTCACCATTTGGCAACCGTATGTGGCTGTGCAATCACTGTAAGGGCTTCTGCGATCACTAGCTCCAATTCTATTTGTTCAACCTGTTTTCACCCATTCTCATTTATTTCTCATTTGTTTTTTGTGATTCCAATTGCGTTGTACTCATTATTCAATCTCGGATGATTTGAAGCTAGTTCAAAGGTTAAAGGGGTAGGTTTTGATTTCCAGGGCTCCATTTCTTGGTTTTCTAATTTTAGCAATTTTTGGCAATTTTAGCTTCCGGAGGTCTATTCACTGAACCTAGGTGCTTCTAAGGTTCAAATGCAAGCTGTAGGGTATAAAATTAAGGGTTCACAATATTATGTACCAATTTATCTCTTATGCATAAACATACTTACTCTACCACAACCACTTATATATGGACATATATTTCATGATATTGACTATATAATATAAACTAATATGAGAAAAATATACATGATAAATAATATTAATTTAAGTCAAGACATATGTATCAGCAAAATAATATTAATCATAATAATGCTTAAAGTAATTAAAAGTAGTAAATCCACGTCATTACTTAAAGACATCAAAATATTATATGTACATAATTAATGCCACATTAAACTAAAAAAAATATAAATTAATAAATTCCACTAGTAACGGTGCCTAGTAGTTGTTTGTTGCTAAACATGTTTGCAATATCAAAAACAAACTTTATTGGTTAGTCAACACTTAGTAGTCAATAAAAATGTATATAATTGAAAAATCCATAATTATAATACTTTGTAAAGCAGAGACAATACAAACTAAGTGATTATTGATTCACTGATATAATACCACGTGATTTTAACAGTTAAAATTAGGTGGCATTCTCATCACAGGCACCAAAAACAAAGATTATTCATAGAATTCATATTATTATTTTTTATAAATATATGCATCTGAATTGGATTATTGTCAAGCCCAAAATATATATCAACAACATACATTAATTATGAAGAATTCATCAAGCAATAACCAATTAAATCTCAAGGAACCAATAAAGAGATTTTGTGAATTGATTTATTTTCATATAGAAAAATATATACCAAGAAAATTTATCACAAATTTAAATCAGTCTTTCAAAGAATTAAACTAAATTTATTTAGTTCTTCAAGAATTTCAGGGTACCAAACAATTAAACTAAATTTATATGTTTAATTATTTTTTCAAGAACTATAAAAAATATTTATTTTTCAAGAACTGTAGAGAATATTAGTTTTTCAAGAATTGTATTGATTTATTTAATTTTGCAAAAACTCTAAATTCCGTAGGAATTTAGAATACAAGTTATTCAATAACTATAATTATTTATTTAATTAATTTAATTTTTCAAGAACTATAGATAATACTAGTTTTTCAAAAATTATATTAATTTATTTAATTCACGGTAATTTAGAATTCAAGTTATTCGAGAACTATATTTATTTAATTAAAATTAAAGAGTATCAAATAATATTTTCAAAATCGATATAGCATTAAATAAATTAACATTTAATGAAGAAAATTCCTGATTAAATGAATATGTACTAAATAGATAACTATATGTATTTAACGAAAATATATGTATATACATTAATGTTCAACATACTATGAGATATAATAATAATTCCGGAATAGCGTGTGATAATATTTATTAAATAGCATTAAATCCCGATTACTTAAAAAAAATTAATTATTAGACTTAATTAAATCCATTTGGTATTCATATGAATTTACTAAATAAATTTAGAGTATTATAATTACATTAAGTGCAAATAAGGTGTCATAAATCGGCTTATTAACACATTAGATTGAATATAATAATAAGAACAATAAAGCAATAAGCAAAGAGAATGGAAAAATAGGGAGAAAATATGTAGAAAGAAAAAGCACTCAAACTCTTATTATTAGATTGACTCTAGCCTCTATTATATAGAGGAATAGCTAGGATTTTAGTGTATATAATATTACTAAAATAACTCTATACTATAATCCCTCTAAAATATATATTCAATAATGTTTAAATAATATCCATTTATAATAATTTATTTATAACAATAACTAATTTATTTCCTAAAAAATTCATAACTAATTTGAATAAATTTTAATTTATTTCAATACAATCTATTACTTTTGATTTTAGTTTTTATAAGTTATGAATTTTAGCTAAATTTTATATGTATGTTAACTAAAAAAAAGTTTATTTTTATACTAAAACTATATATTAAAGAAGCACTTACAATTATTCCATGGTTTTAAATTACGGTCGATATGTTACGTATCGATCATTTTATCTGGATTTTTGAAAAGTCTGATACATTTTTACTAGTTACACTTATACTAATAGGAATTAATTATGAATCAGTAATGAATCACTTGATACATACTGATATAACCATTATTCAGTGATAGGGAGAGCAATACGGGCATGACATATTAATAAAAAAATATTATTATTATATTTTTTATTTTATTAATATAAATTATAAATATATTATTTAAAAGACTATTATTTTATATTATTTTATATTTATTCTATTTTATTAATGTAAATTATTGGTACATTGTTTTTTATATTATTTATATTTCAATAAATTTAGAACATTATTGATAATTTTTATAAAATTCATTTTTTTGTATCAATTCATTTTTTTGTGGGTGTAAATTATTGATTGAATTTTATAATTTGACTATGTTTTATCTTTATATATTTATTTTCAAAAATTTAAATAATGGTTTTATATAAAATATAAATGAATTTAATAGCAGATAAGATAATTCAGATTCTCCATTACACTCATTTTAGTGATTTTGATGATGATTAATTAATATTATTGTGTATTTATTTTTTTATTTTGTTTTATTTACTTGGAATAATAAGGGTTTTTTTTAATTACCTTATTCATCTTGAATAAAGTAGTTTTTCTCCTCATGAATTAATAAAATAAAACTGATTTATTATTATTAGTTATGTAATTTAAATTTAATTTATTATTATTATTTATATAATTTGAATTTTCCTAGGCATAATTATGCTTATTTAGTGTTATTTAATTTAATATATTACCTTTTGGAAGTTTCATTATATTTCTTGTTAAATTATATCAATTTGCTAATCATTTTTTAAAATTCATAGTAGAAGCAGCTGATTCAATCCGATTCTATTACACTGATTCCAATACCAATATGATATGTAAACTCTCCTTAATCAATGCCAAAGTCTCAGAGCCTGAATTTGTAAAATTCAGACTAAAGAGATGACTCTGTAGACGTCATCTTGTATTTTTTTTTTTTTTTTAAATGTGAAGGACTCATTGGCTTGTATTTTTTTATCATTTTTTTTATTTTATATATTCAAAAATTAAATAAAAAATAATAATTTAATTTGATGGAGTGAATTCCGTATTAAGTTAATTTCATGTATTTCTTATTCAAAGTAGACTATTTATGTTAAATAAGACTTAAAAATTTATAGATAATAAAAAAATTTTATTTATAATCTGACCCTAAAAAAGAATTGAAGAATTTATATATTTAAATAATTGTCTTTTAAGAATTTTAATATACTCCTATATAGAATTTTGGTTAAGAGTACAATTTAATATATTCCTATTACGAGATTTTAATGTTTTCCTATACATGATTTTAATATATTCTTAACTAGCTTATATTCATATAACTTCCTATATAATATGTACGTTAATATTATAAAAGGCATTATAGACATTGAATGTAGGCATTATAATTGAAATACTAGTAATTTCTCCTTTAATTTTCAATTTGTCTTGGTATTATAAAGTTTTTTTCATTTTTTAGTGATGGATCCAAATCAACCATGGAATCCATTTCAACAATGAGATATAGTAGAAAGTTGAAGTAATAATTTGCCTATGGGCGCAAATCAAAACCAACCATTATATCAACAAATTCAATATAATATGGAAGAAAGTTCTGGTTCAAATATTGTTGGAGGTCATTGTCCACCTCCTCCTCAATTGTATTTTCCTCCTCTAGTTCAAGATGCACTTCAATAGTATTTTCCTCCTCCAATTCAAGATGCACTTCAGTACGTTCCTCCTCAACCTTCTCCAATTCAAGATGTACCCCAGTATTTTCTTCCTCCACCTCCTCCAATTCAAGATATACTTCAATATCAACCTCCTCTTGTTCAAGATTCATCATTTCAATATCAACCTCCTGCAATTCAAGGTTCATCATTTCAACCTCTTCCTCCATTTCCTCCTTCAAATCTAGATTTTTCATTTTGATATTTTCTTCCATGGATTGTCGCTCCTCCTCCACCACAAGTAGATGTTATTGCTCCACCACTACCAAATGTTGTTGCTCTTCAACTAGATGATGTTGTCCCTGCTCCTCCTCCTCCTCCAAACCAAAATAGAAAGAAAAAAATGAAGAAATTTGAAAGTGCTATATATGATGGACCCTCTAATAAATTAATTCACTTAACTCATTATTATTTTGAATATGATTCTGATGAATAAAAAAATATTGTTATTAGGTGAATGTAGTTATTACACTACATATTATTATATGTAATAAAACAATTTATTAGAATAGAATAAAACAAATATTATTCTTGATAATATAAAATAAATAATATCAAACAAATGTTATTAAGTATATATACTCGATTTCTATCTTATCTTAATTTTAGTTCATTTAAGATATCACTATGTAGTTCTAAAAAAAAAAAGAAGAAGAAGAAGAAGATATCACTATATAATGTCATTATTTAAAAAAATAAAAATACTAAAACTAATCATTCATTAATTAACATAACATTTTTTTTATTTCATTGAACTTTCGTGAATAATAGTATTATTTTAGAGTATCTAAGAATATTCATATAAATATATGTTTTTCTAATAATCTAAACTTTTGAAAGTGATGTATTCCCATTTCTAGTGCATCATTATAAATTACTAACATGGATTGAAAATTTTGAATGATCAACGAATGCTTTGCTAAAGTACAAATTGTAAGTGATTATTTATATATATGTACGTAGGCTATTTTTTTTTTATTATATACTACAAAAAAATTTTATAAATTAAATTAAAATCATGTAATTAATGACAAATCAGGCCTTCATGATCAGGATTTTACGTATCATATCGATATCAGAATCGATGTAATTGAATCGGACTGAATCGGCTGCCGCTATCATAAAATTTCACAAATGATTAGCAAATTGATATATTTCAATAAGAAATAGAATTAAAATTTCAAAATGTAATATATTAAATTAATTAACACTTAAATAAATATAATTGTGCCTACAAAAATTTAAATTACGTAAATAAATAATAATAATAAATTAAATTCAAATTACATAACTAATAATAATAAATTAGCTTTATTTTATTAATTCATGAGGGGAAAAACTATTTTATTCAAGATGAATAAGGTGATAAAAAAATTTCTTATTATTCCAAATAAATAAAGCAAAATTAAAAAATAAATAAATACTCTATAATATTAATTAATCATTAACAAATCACCAAAATGAGTATTGGGGAAGATATGAATTGTTTTATTTGCTATTAAACCCATTTATATTTTATACAAAGCTATTAGTCAAATTTTTTAAAATAAATATATAGAGATAAAACGTAGTCAAATTGTAAAATTCAATCAATAATTTACACCCATAAATAAAAAATTTATACAAAAATTATCAATAATGTTCTAAATATATTGAAATATAAATAATGTAAAAAAACAATATACCAATGATTTATATTAATAAAATAGAACAAATATAAAATAATAGTTTTTTAAATAATATATTTATAATTTACATTAATAAAATTAAAAATATAATAATAATATTTTTTTTATTAACACGTCACTCACATATCGCTAAATAACAGTTGTATCAGTGTGTATCAGAGTGATTTATTACTAATTCAGGACTAATTCTCATTAGTATAAATGTAACAATTAAATAACGTAACAAACTCCTTAAAAATCTAAACAAAATAGTCAATACGTAACGTATTTACTATTATTTAAAACCATGAGTTATTCTAAAAAAAAGGAAAATAAAATCACATAGTTATCATCATAAAACAAATTTAAATAAAATTCTATCTTTAATTATTTATGTAAAAATCGCTTGATTTTTATTTTTTTAGATTATGTATAAGTTACAATTAATTGCTATATATATATATATATATATATATATATATATATATATATATATATATATATATATATATATATATATATACACGGAGAGAGAGAGCAAAATAAACGAAAAATTTAACTAATAAATGATAACAAAAAAATCATTGTGATGATAATTCAATAAGAGTGAAATGGAATATATTTTTTTTATTTTCAAATTTCCTTGATATGAATTAAAATTTATGTTAAGAAGTTAGCATAAGTTTTCTTTTTAATTTTTTTTTTTAACTTTTGACATTTTAAAAATGTATATATGCTTCAACTTAGTAAGATTTTAATTTAAAAAATAAACGATGATTAATAAAGCGGTTCCTCAATTTTTTATTAAAAAAAATACTCTTATTTTAATTATTATTTCATTTATGAAGTTTAATCAATTAAGTTTTGTTTAATTAATGAAACGGATTCTCTATTTCACTAAATGAATCAAATTTGTAAGTCCTTCCATCAAGTTTTTATTGATTTTCTATTGAAAAAGTAAATAAAAAATTTAAAAGTATTATAATAATACTCAAATTCTAATATAATATAGTTTTATTATATTATAATTAATTGAAAAAAAAAAAGAAAAAAAGGAAATTGAATCACAAAGCACCTAGAAGAAGATGTCAACTATCGTCGAGCAAGGAAAGGTCGGCAAACCCAACCTCGCCTATCGGTTCTCCATCGTCCAGACCCACGATTGATCGCCTGCCAAACACAATCCAGTTGCTATCCGACCGTCGTTGTATAGGCCCAAGCCGATATCACCACTACTACCTTGTCAATCATCTCCATTGTTGCCGATTTAGGTGAGTTTGTCTTCTTCATCGGTCTTTACATATTCTCCATTTGATTTTTGCTTAGATATCTCTTCCGTATTAAGTGAGATTTCACTTTTACAGTGAGTGTTAGGAAATGACTGCTTCCTATTATATAGCCCACGATTCAATGGGCTCTCTCATAAATAAATAAATAAAAAAGAATAATATTTTATTTTTTTTGAAGAATTTAAATTTATTAGTTTAATTTCCTTGCAAAATCAACAAAATAGTTAGTTCACTACGAAAGTTTGTAGTGGTATTATTATTTCCTATATGCTTTATAATAAAGAACAATTATACAGAATGAAGAAAAAAGAGAATACAAGAGAGAATAAATTTCTGTGTATTATTTTATTAATTATAATACATATTTATAGGTATGAAAGGTTATAAAGATACGATTAAAGATAAAGTTTTATTTATATAAGAAAATTATTTATAGAGATAATGATAGACGTCTAATCATATCTACTACTTAAATGTTATCATTAATATTATCATAACACTCCTCCTTGGATTACTATTATAAAGAATATGTTTCATTAAAATCTTACTAAGGAAAAATTATGCGGGAAAAAATTTTAGTGAAAAAAAAAAGTACATTATTCTTGTATATACTTGCGTCATGATACTACCTCGTTAAAAATATTGCCAGAAAATCCAATGGAACAAAACCTAAGCTAAGGGAAAAAAAGTATAGCACACTAAAATCTCCCCCTGATAAAAACATGATTTCTATAAAGCGCTCTTAGTCAGTGCATGCCAATTTTGTTTACTAGCTTCTCAAATATGGCTGTAGAGAGTACTTTTGTAAACAAATTTGCCAAATTATCAATAAACGAATTTGATGAACATCTAAAACTCCTTTATTTTGAACCTCATGTGTGAAAAAGAACTTTGGCGAGATGTGCTTGGTTCTATCCCCTTTAATGTATCCTCCCTTAAGTTGTGCAACACAAGCAACATTATTTTCATATAGCACTGTTGCACATTCTTTATCGAATTGAAGATCACATGTTTCCTTAATATATTGGACCATAGATCTCAACCATATGTATTCTCTACTAGTCTCGTGAATTGCCAATATTTCAGCATGATTAGATGATGTGGCAGTCAAAGTTGCTTAGTAAAATGCCAAGATATAGTAGTGCCAAAATATGTAAACAGATAATCCATCTGTGAGCATGATCCATAATATCTTCACAAAGATAAAACATATTTATAAGAACCAACTCAATATAAATCATTGATTTAAAAAACTGTTAAGGAAATATTTGAGAAAGAATCCGTATAGTGATTGTATGCATGATTCTAGGCTTGATAGATGATATTTTCCATATTTAGAATAGTTAGCTTGTGTATAAATATCATAGTGTATTACCTCTGTATATGGAATATAGAAACATATTGATTTACATGGTACCAGAGCCTCTATAAGCTTTCATTAGGCTTGAAATTCTTTTGCCGTAATGAGCAGTTTGGGTCTGTCTATGCTTCTGCCCAAGAGAGCATAAGCTTTAATAGTTGGGTCACCTAGTTGGAGTAAGTTCTTGTTGTCACTGCCTGCCTAGGGAGGAGCGCCATCTGCCGATTAGCCTCTCCCCAGAATCCAGTGATCAGAAGACCTGCGCGTGAAGCTCACGCGCCTTTTGAAGTTTCTGCCTTAGTCTCGACACATCGGCATGTGTGAGTGCATGCAGCGTTTCCTGACTTTTCAACCAGCATATCCGGCGTCAACTCTTCACATCCGACATCCGTGTGTGGTCTGTTGTCGTGGATTCCCATCCTTGTGTGGTCTAGTCAGTCATTTGCTATTCTGTTGGAATTGTTTGACTTCTGTTTTGTGAGACTGCTGTTATTGTTTGGGAATTTTAGTTATTAGTCTCTTTGGTGAATTTTTTTTTTTAAATAAATATGCTAGAGAACAGAAAAATACTATAGTTACTGAAGTGATTCCTGTGAACAATAAATTTACATATCATAAATTGAATGGTTCTAATTATTTAGATTAGCATAGAACTGTTAGAATTTATTTAAAAAGTTTGTCTAAGGACGATCATCTCACCAAAGATCCTTCTAAAGACAAAACTCTACAAGAATGGGAAAGGGATGATGCTTGTTTATTTCTGCAAATTAAAAATTCCATAAAACCTAAGATTGTGGGATCCGTTAATCACTATGAGTCTGTTAAAGAGTTAATGGAGTATTTGGATTTCCTATACTCTAGAAAAGGAAATGTGTCTCGTATTTATGATTTTTGCAAGAAATTTTATTGAGCTGAATAGCACGAGCAATCTCTTCAGGTTTATTTTATGAATTTTAAAACAACATATGACGAGCTCAATTCTGTACTTCTGTTTAGTCATGACATTAAAGTGCAGCAAGCCCAGTGAGAACAGATGGCGATGATGAGTTTTTTGGCAGGGCTTGATCCTCATTTTGAGATTGCTAAGTCTCAAGTATTGTCTAGTGCTGAAATTTCTTCTCTCTAAGAAGCATTCTCTAGAATCCTTCGGACTGACACAAGCACTGGTTCAACTTTTTCTCCCCAATCATCTAGTGCTCTAATTAGTTGTCACAACGGACGGACCAATCCAAGAAATAATGTCAGAGGGGGAGGTACTAGGAATTAGACTTATCAGACCAGAGATACTAGAGATGCTGTTGTCCGTTACTACTGCCATGAGCCTAGTCATACCAAGCATTCTTGTCAAAAGCTATTGAACAAGAATCAAAGAACACATACAGCAAATGTGGCAACCACTGCACCAGCACTTGAATAAACCTTTACGATTTCTGCTGACGAGTATGGTAGGTTCACTCAGTATTAGGAAGCTCTAAAGCATCCATCCTTTTCTCTTCATTCTAGCTTTAAGCCAGGTAAACCCACTACATGTCTTGCTTAGTCTTTCAACTGGATCATTGATTCTGCATGCACAAATCATATGACAGGTAATCCTAAACTACTTTCATCTGTAGAGCCTTCCAAAATACCTTCTAGAGTCACTTTAGCTGATGGTTCTTTTTCTTTTATTATGGGCATTGGCACTGCTAAACCAACACCATTAATTACTTTAGATTTTGTCTTAAGTTTACCTTAATTTGCTTTTAACCTACTTTCCATCAGTAAAATTAGTCGTGCCTTAAATTGTTTTGTCTCATTTTTTCCTAATTACTGTCTTTTTTAGGATCTAGTTATGAAGAAGATTATTGGTAAAAGGCATGAATCAAACGGTCTTTACATTCTGGATAACCAAGTACCCAAATCCATTGCATGCTCTACTGTTTCAAATGCCTTTGAAGCTCATTATTGGCTGGGGCATGCTTCCTTACTTAATTTAAAGAAGTTGTGTCCTCAATTTTAGAGTCTTTCCTCTTTAGATTGTGAGTCTTGTCAATTTGCCAAGCATCATCGCTTGCCTTTTGTTTCTCGTGTCAATAAAAGAGCTAATACTCCATTTCAGTTAGTTCATACTGATGTTTGGGGTCCTTGTTCTATTGTGTCTAAACCTGGATTCATATATTTTGTTATTTTTGTTGATGACTTTTCTAGAGTCACTTGGCTTTATGTAATGAAAAATCGTTCTGAAGTTTTTAATTGTTGTAGTGCTTTTTGTGCTGAGATCAACACAATATAATATGTTTGTGCAAACTTTGAGAAGTGATAATGCCAAAGAATACTTGTCTGAAAACTTCCAACAATACATGATTCAACATGGCATTCTTCACCTACTTCTTATGTTGACACACCATCACAAAATGGTGTCGCAAAAAGAAAGAATAGACATCTTATTGAAATAGCTAGAGCACTTCTTTTTCAAATGAATGTTCCAAAATATTTATGGGTTGATGCCGTTTCCACAACCTGTTTTCTGATAAATCGTATGCCTTCATCTATTCTTCAAGGTGAGATTCCTTATCGTGTCTTGTTTCCTAATAAATCTGTGTTTCCTATTGAGCCTAGAACTTTTGGGAGTACTTGTTTTGTTTGTGATGTTCGACCCCAGGTAACTAAACTTGATCCTAAATCCTTAAAATGTGTTTTTTTTGGGTTATTCTCGATTACAAAAGGGGTACAGGTGTTACTATCCTAAACTCCAAAAATATCTTATATCTGCTGATGTTACTTTTCATAAACATTTACCTTTATTTCTAGCTTCCCCTGCCTCTTTTCCTAAGGGGGAGGATGATGATTTGCTTGTTTATACTATCACTCATGTTCAACCTCGTCCTCCTATGTCCCAACCTCGCTTACCACCTCAACCTGACCTCCCATCTCAAATACTACTTGAAACACCAAAACCAAAACCACCCATTCGTGAGGTTTATTCTAGTAGGCAAAAGCGTCTTGATCCATGTCTGGAACCAGTTGCTTCTTCTACATCAAATCAAGAGGATAGTGGTTTATATGTTCCTATTGATCAACGGAAAGGTAAACGTCAGTGTACTTATCCCATTTTGTCTTTTATATCGTATAATCATTTGTCTTCTTCTTCCAGTTCCTTTGTTGCATCTTTAGACTCTATCTATATTCCTAAAACCATTCATGAAGCCTTATCTCATTCTGACTTAGGAGATGAATGCTTTGGACTTTAGTAGATTTGCCTGCAGGAAAAAAGGTTGTAGGGTGCAAGTGGGTGTTTGCTGTCAAACACAATTCTAATGGTTTTGTTGCTCGGCTTAAGGCTCGCCTAATGGCTAAAGGCTATGCTCAAACTTATGGTGTGGATTACTTTGATACTTTTTCTCTTATTGCTAAGCTAACATTTGTTCGATTTGTTGATATCTATGGCAGCTTCTCAAACCTGGTCCTTGCATCAATTAGATATAAAAAATTGGTGATTTTCAAAAGGAAGTTTTTATGGAGCAACCTCCTGGCTTTATTGCTCCGGAGGAGTATGGGAAGGTATGTCATCTCAGGAAATCTCTATATGGTCTGAAACAGAGTCTTAGAGCTTGGTTTGGTAAATTTAGCCTTGCAATAAAGCAGTTTGGAATGCAGAAACGCAAGTCTAATCATTCCGTTTTCTATTGGCAATCTGCATCTAGTAGTATTTTTCTAGTTGTGTATGTGGATGATATTGTTATTACTGGAAGTGACACTGAAGGGATTTCATCATTAAAAACTTTTCTTCATAGTCAATTTCACACAAAAGATCTAGGAGCTCTAAAATATTTTTTAGGGATTGAGGTAATGAGAAGTAAGAGAGGAATTTTTTATCCTAGAGAAAATATGTGCTAGACTTGTTAGCTGAAATAGGGAAGATTGGTGCCAAGCCATGCAGCACTCCTATGATGCCTAACTTACAACTAACGAAGGATGGAGACTTGTTTAAAGAGCCAAAGAAGTATAGACATTTGGTTGGAAAGTTGAATTATCTTACAGAAACTCGACCTGACATTACTCATTTAGTCAGTGTCGTTAGTCAATTTATGTCATCTCCTATAATTCAACATTGGGCCACTTTAGAATAGATTCTATGTTATTTGAAGGGAGCTCCAGGTCTTGGGATGCTTTACAGAAATCATAGATACACTAATATTGAATGTTTCTCAGATGCAGAGTAGGCAGAATCTAAGATTGATCAAAAATCTACTATGGGCTATTGTGTTTTTGTTAGAGGTAATTTAGTCTCATGGACGAGCAAGAAACAAAATGTGGTGTCTCGGTTAAGTGCAGAATCAGAATACAGAGCTATAGCATAAGCTACTTGTGAGATCATCTAGATATATCAGCTTTTAGTTGAAGTTGGCCTCAAAACATCTATGCCAGCTAAGTCATGGTGTGATAATCAAGCTGCCTTGCATATAGCTTGTAATCTTATATTTCATGAACAAACTAAGCATATTGAAGTTGATTGTCATTTTGTCCGTGAAAAGATATAGGAAGGTCTTATATCTACTGGACATGTGAAGACTGAAGAGCAGCTAGGAGATATCTTCACCAAATCTTTGAATGGGAATTGAGTCGATTATATGTGTAACAAGTTGGGCATGATAAATATTTATGCTCCAACTTGAGGGGGAGTGTTAAGGAAAGATTTGATAAAGAATCTGTATAGTGATTGTGTGCATGATTCTAGGCATGATAGATGATAGTTTCCATATTTAGAATAGGTAGCTTGTGTATAAATATCATAGTTTATTACCTCTATATATGAAATATATAAACATATTGATTTACAAAATCAATGTAAAAATACTTAATAAATAATGCACCAACACTTTAAACTAGTGTTTATATTGAAAACATAAATCAAACTAAGGTAACTAAAGGAAACACATAATTTTAGGCATTTACATTGTCATCACCAATCAAATGATCAATTTTTCCTTTGGGATTCTCAAAGAAATCTGACACATCTAAATGTGTGACATCAATATAGTCATCACCAAAAACATCATCATTTTCTGCCAAATTTGCTTCTACATTTTTGTCTTTCTTTTTCAAGAACTCTTGATAGAGATCAATAATATGCTTTGGCGTACGACAGTGATGAGACCAATGCCCTTTCATACTATATCAATAGCATTGATTTTTTGTATTTTACTTTAATCCATTATTCTTTTTCTCTTTATGATTCTTCCACTTTTGGTGGAAAGATGCATTATTATTTCTATGACCACTGCAATTGCTATTATTTCAGCCACAACTTAGACCACGTCCTTGACCACAATTATATTTTCTTCATCTTCCTCATCCACGCCCAATATTATTATATGTTGTCTCATTCACTTCATGGAATGTAGCAGAACCAGTTGGACGAGTTTCATGATTTTTCAATTAGAGTTCATTATTTTGCTCAACAACAAGAAGATATAAAATTAATTCAGAATATTTCTTAAAACATTTTTCTCAATATTGCTATTGGAGGAGCATATTTGAGGCATGAAAAGTAGTAAATATTTTCTCTAACATATCATAGTCAATAATATTTTCTCCACATAATTTCAATTTGTAGCTAATTTTGCAAACTGTAGAATTATATTCGCTTACAGTTTTAAAATCTTGCATTCATAAATACATCCATTCAAAATGAGACTTTGGAAGGATGACCGATTTATGATGGTCATATCTTTCTTTCAAATTATTCCAAAGGACTAATGGATCTTTAATTGTCAAATATTCAAATTTCAATTCTTCATGAAGATGACGACGAAGGAAAATCATCACCACGATTTTATTGAGATTCTTGATTTTCATCTTTAATTGTGTCTGCAAGAGCCATAACATTCAAATGTATTTCAACATCTAGTATCCATGACAGTTAATTCTTGTCCGTTATGTCAAGAGCCACAAATTCGAGTTTTGTCAAGTTCAACATTGTCTATACAAAAATAAGTAATATGTCAATTTGTATCATAATTAAATCAGTCTTTTAAATATTTACGGACAATGCATTTAGTTTTTCAGGAACATAAAATATTTCTTTAATAAATTAGGATACTAGATTTCAAGATACCTAATTTTACAAGAACTTATGCCAAAATTCTTTAGGAATTTATACTTTAATTGTTTATTTAATTAGTTTTTCAAGAATTATAAATAATACTAGTTTTTTTAGAAACTAAGATTTGAAATATAGTGCTAGTTTTTCAAGAACTAGAATATAAAATATAACGCTAGTTTTTCAGAAACTAAAATTTGATTAATATCGAATAATATCTCTATAAAAGAAATTACTAAGATAACAATAATTAGATGTAAAAACAATTATAAATTGTTACTTGATAAAACATTAAATCATTGTAAGAAAAAAAATGATAATATATGTTAAAGAAAAAAAAAACGATTTCATGCAACAAAAAAAAAAAAAGGTTGGAATATATATATATATATATATATATATATATATATATAACCGATTCATCTTTGTTTATTTGATTTCATGGCTGCACATTATCATCGTTTCCTATCTATAATCGTTTTTATGTTATTAAAATATTAAAAAAAAAAAAAAAAAAACGAAGACCGATTCATATTCAAATAAAAAAAAAAACGATTTCATTATTGAAAAAAAAAAAAACTTATATGCTTGCCAATATTAAAAAGTATAAAAATATATATATTTAATATTATTGACACAATAAAATAAATATATCTCGAACATATATACATATTAAACTATAGGCATATGTATTTTTTAGAACATATATGATTCATATGTCATTTAAGATGAGAAAAAATACCTTAGAAAAAAATGGTAAAACAAATTCGTGCTGATAACGTATTATAAAATAAACAACAATTATAGAAAATAGAGAATAGAGATAATAAAAGAGAAAATAAATTTCTGTGTATTATTTCATTGATCATAACACCTATTTGTATATGTTAAAAGTTATAGAGATAGGATAAAAAATAGAGTCCTATTGACAAAAGAACATTATCTATAGACATAGTAATAAATATCCAATCATATCATACTACTTAAATATTATCATTAATATTATCTCAACACTATATTTTTATTTAATAAATTGTCTCTTTTATTTATTTATTTGTATTTTTTTTTTAGAATTTTTGCTTGGCAAAAACAAAGAAAGACTTGTTGATACAAATAAAAAAATCAGATTAAAATGAGGATCAATTTAGTCTTTATACACATTTTAAACGGATTTTTAAGACTAGTTAGTTAATGGAAAAAAAAAAAAAAAAAAAAAAAGAAAAAACATCAGAGATGATTTAGTTAGTTTGGAAAATGAGAGATTATTTCTTAATTAGATCAAATCTTATAAATGAAATATTAATTTATCTACTTACGTTTACTTTAAAAATAGGATAAAATACTAAAATCTCTTGAAGTTACTAATCATTTAAGTTAATTATGTTTTAAAATAAATTAAATGATTCTCGACTTTTTATTCTCATAATAATATTTTTTATGTTTATGTTTAAAATATTATTTTCTTTATCCCTTCAATTTTTACTTAAAAATATTTTAATCCTTTAATTTTCAAATAAAATAGTTTTTTAATTTTTGAAAACTTAAAAGATTATGGATTAAGATGTTTTTCCATGTAAAATGTGAGGAATTGAAAGATTATTTCACTTGAAAGAATAAAATAATAAAATCTAGGGGACAAATTATTATTATTTTTTAAAAGGATATGTGATTATTTGTATGACATTTAGGTTTTCTGTAACAAGCAGCATCTAAAAAGGTGCTTGCTTGAGGAGTTTAATTAAACAGCTTGGGGAAAGATCCTTCATCAAAAGTGTAGCAGTTTGAAAAGTGGTTTATAATCTATATAATTTGGGTTAAACTATTTAGGTCATGGTTAAAGCCTAAAATAATAGATTATTTGAAATTAGTTTTGGGCTTGGCCGTTATAAATACATCAGAGCCATCTTAAAGTCAAATTGTGCAAAGCTAGTGAGTTCACCGGGAGAGGGCTATCTGTGGAACAGAGCAAGAGATTGAACTATTTAAAACACTAATGAACCGTGACAAATGTAAGTCAACTGAGTTGCGATCACAATAAATATGAGTCAACTGAATTGCGATAAAACATCGTGCTTCAAAGGAGTGCAAAATATAATAAATTATATCTAAGAGTAGAGAGATGCCTGCTCTTACAGTAAGTTATTTGGAATCAATTTCAGTCATTATATTTTTTGTATCATATTTAAAAAGTTATTATTAATTTTTTTTTTTGAAGTTTTGACATAATAAAAGAACAAATAAAAAGTATAAATGTAATTGTAATAAGTGAAACTTAGATTTAATCTTATTGTAGATATATATTTGAATTTAAGTTTGAATCTTCTTATAATTTCAAAGAAAAAAAAAATGGTGAAGTAACTCTCACCTAAAAAAATAAAATATCAAAATCTCGTGAAGTTTAACAAGATAATATCGTATTTTTATTTAAAAGAAAAAAAGAGATAGAATATTAAAATCTTATGAAATTTAGTAATATTGACAATTTTTTTTTTTGCCAAATTAACATTGACATTTAAGTTAATTATGTTTTAAAATGGAATAAATTATATCTAGAGTAGATGTTGAGATTTTCTTGTATCATAGATGTTCCTATTTTAGACGTTCCTTGTTTAGCTTTATTTCCTATATTTCTTGCTTCCTATTTGCTTCCTATTCGTTAGGCGCAAGCTTAGTTTTTTTCCTATATTGGATGTACAGATGCTTGTATATATAGCACACATTATAATCAATAAAGATTATCTTTTCCCATTAATATTTTCTCATGGTATCAGAGCCTGGTTCAAACAAATTGAACCAGAATCCATCTCGTCAATAACATCAATGGGAGATCAAGAAGGAAGTTCAACGAAAGGGGGAGAAATTATAATGCAGAATTATGATGATTCACCATATATTCTTCACCCTTCAGATCATCCAGGACTTGTGTTTGTCACCACACCTTTCACAAGAGAAAATTTTGCTTCATGGAAAAACTCCATGGAAACAGCCTTATATGCAAAAAGCAAGGGTGGATTCATTGACGGAAGTCTACAACTGCCGAACTCAGACTCACTAGATTTTGGGTGATGGAAAAGGAATGATGCTATGGTTAAAGCTTGGCTAAGAAATTCTCTAGCTAAAGACATACAGGAAAGTGTTATGTATGTAGACACAGCACAAGAGATATGGAATGAACTTTGCGAGAGATATGGGCAAAGTAATGCACCTCGGTCTTTACAAAATAAAAAAGGAGTTCTCTAACCTTAGTCAAGAAGATGGACAACCCTTAACCCAATACTATACCAAATTCAAAACCTTGTGGCAGGAATTACAAATTTGTGATCCTTTGACCCATTGCAAATGTGAAGCAGCAAAGGGATTTCAAGAACACTGAGAAAGGGAAAAAGCTCATCAGTTCTTACTGGGTTTGAATAGCAGTTTTGATAAGCTAAGGTCTTTTGTGTTATCAATAGAGCCAACACCACAACTCAACAAAATTTTCTCTTTGGCACTGCAAGAAGAACAACAATTTCTCATGCAAAAGAACACAGATCAACCATCAACTATAGAAGGTGCAGCATTTGCAACAAAAGCTAAACGGTGATGAAAAGAACTACTCAAACAGAGGCCAGAACTCAGCAAATCGGTCTAAAAAAAAATGTGTACATTGTGGCAAAAATGGACATCTTAAAGAAGAATGTTTTGAGGTCATAGGGTATCCTCCCAATTAGAAAACTAATCAACAAAACCGTGGAAGTAATGGAAAAGGTGTCTTGAGGCAGCGACAAGGCTACAGCAATATAGCCACAATAGGATCCCAATCATCAAGTCCTGGTAAACAGCAATGGCGCAATTCAGAACTAGGAAATCATGAACTTAATGCCGAGCAACATCAAGTTCAACAAACTCTAGGACTAACAGCAAATCAATGCTCCAAATTGCTGTCTTTTCTCACATCTTCTGCCAATCAGAACAATGGTAATGAAGGTTTAGCAAACTTTACAGGTAAAAGTTCGATGACTAATGATCCTTGGATTGTTGATAGTGGTAAGAGGCAATTTGACCACTATATGCATGTTTTGACACACCCAAATGTAAAAATACCATATGGTTCTTCCCTTTCAGTCACTCATGTTGGTGATGTACGCATAACACCAAACATTGAGTTAAAGAAAGTCCTCTGCATACCTGGTTTTAAATATAACCTCCTCTCAATTTCTAAGATAACCAATGACCTGAATTGCTCGACTACATTCTTTCCTAATTTTTGTTTCTTTCAGGACCTACGTACGAGGACGCTGATTGGAGCGGGTAAGCTGAAAGATGGCATTTATCAAATGGAAGGAAGATATGGAATGGCAAGTCGAAGTGTTCTTGAAATGGATTATGCTTTGTGGCATATGCGACTAGGACATTATCCCTTTATCAAGTTTAAATTTATTTTTGAGAGATTCCCCTCTAGTGATTTTCATGAAGTTTGTGATGCATGTCATAAAGCAAAACAAACTCGTTTACCTTTTTCTATCAATAATAAAAGAAGCATCAATTGTTTTGACCTCATTCATGTGGATGTTTGGGGTCCTTATTCAATTCCTTCATTAAGTGGTGCTAATTTTTTCTTGACCATAGTGGATGATTGTTCTAGATGTACTTGGGTTTATCTTATGAAAAATAAATCACAAACCTATGATTACCTAACCATGTTTTACCATCTTGTGCAAAACCAATTTCATTCCAGGATCAAGGTGATAAGAAGTGATAATGGGGGAGAGTTTGTTTCAAACAGAATGAGAGATTTCCTTACTAATCATGGGATAGAACACCAAACTGCATGTGCCTATACACCACAACAAAATGGGAGAGTGGAATGAAAGCACCGTCGTATACTTGAGGTAGCACGTTCTTTACGTTTCCATGCACATTTGCCATTAAAATTTTGGGGAGAATGTGTTCTTACTGCAGTTTATCTCATAAATTTAATGTCTACACCCATCCTTGCCAATAAAAGTCCCTATGAAGTTTTGTTTCATAAGAAACCTGATTATGAGCACTTGAGAGTTTTTGGCTCTCTATGTTACAGCCATGATAAACCAAAAGATAAATTTTCACCTAGAGCACATCGTTGTATCTTCTTGGGATATCCACATGGAAAAAGGGGATATAAGGTTTATAATCTTGAAAAACTGAAATTGCTTGTGTCTAGAGATGTGATATTCCATGAAAAGATTTTTCCTTTCCAAACTAACACAAACCTGAATACACCCGTTCCATCACCGTTGGTTAACCAACCACCTGATCTCATTTACCAGTCGGCACATTCTTCAGATTCTGCTGCCTCAGACCAAATCGAGCCTATTCAGATTGACAATTATCCAAATGAAGAAGCAAGCAAAGAAACTACCATAATGATCTCACTAGTCAGACCTCTATCTGTCAACCAAAACATGCCTAAAATTCATCATTGCAGTCCCCAAACCAATAATCCCACACAACCTGAACCAATCAGCAATAATGAAAATAGCTCTTCTCCCTTTCAAAGACCAGTCCAGTCCCGACGTGTGTCCACGAAGCTTTCTGGTTTCGACTATGAGCTATTACCATCCTTAGCGCCATCACAAGGCTCCCCTCCATCAGCGAACTCAGGTATGTCCCATCCTCTTTCAAATTGTCTCTCTTATTCTCGTTTTACTAATAGCCACAAAGCTTTCTTGGCATCCATTTCTTCACTAGATGAACCTAAATTTTTCCATCAAGCTGTCAAAGACCCTAGATGCAACATGTGATGCAGCAAGAAATTCGTGCATTAGAGGAGAATCATACATGGACTTTGGAACCTTTACCGCCAGGCAAACATGCCATTGATTCTAAATGGGTCTATAAAATTAAATATCGATCTGATGGTACTGTTGAGTGCTTTAAGGCAGGATTGGTTGCTAAGGGATTCACGCAAATTGAAGGGTTAGACTACCATGATACATTTGCACCAGTTGCCAAGATTACAACCTTGCGATGTTTGCTTTCAGTTGCTGCCATACGTCATTGGGAATTGCACCAACTAGACGTAAACAATGCTTTCCTTCATGGAGACTTGCATGAGGAGGTATATATGAAAGTCCCATAAGGTTTTGCTAAACTAGGTGATAATCGTGTTTGCAGGTTAAGAAAATCCCTTTACGGACTTAAACAAGCATCACGAAATTGGTTCCAAACACTTTCTAAGTCCCTTCAAAGGTTTGGTTTTCAGCAACATGCAGCAGATAACTCCTTATTTACATTGATACGAGATAATCATTTTATAGCTTTGTTGGTTTACGTTGATGATGTTGTTATAACAGGAAATGATATGCATATTATAAGTCAAGTAAAGGTCTATTTGAACTCGGCTTTTCGCATCAAAGATCTTGGGACCCTCAAATATTTCCTCGGCATTGAAGTAGCATGCAACAAAGAAGGGATAACTCTTAGCCAATGAAAATATGCACTAGATCTTCTTGAAGAGGTGGGCTTATTAGATGCTAAACCAGCAAGCTTCCCTATGGAATCACGACACAATCTTGCTGCAAATGTTGGAGATCCAATATCAAATGTGGGACAATATCGCCGGCTCATTGGTAGACTATTGTATTTGACCATTACACGCCCTGACATCACTTACCCTGTACAGGTTCTAAGCCAATTCATGCAAAACCCTCGAGTGCCTCATTTGAATGCAGCATTTTACATTCTTCGTTACTTAAAGTCTGCGCCAAGCCAAGGCATTTTTCTTTCTTCTTCAAACTCATTACATTTGACAGCTTATTGTGATTCGGATTGGGCAAGTTGTCCTACAACTAGACAATCGACCATTGGCTACTTAGTCTTCCTTGGACAGAGTCCCATATCTTTGGAAATCAAAGAAGCAAATTACGGTTTCCCGCTCTTCAGCTGAAGCAGAATATCGGGCAATGGCAAATGCCACAAGTGAGTTATTGTGGTTACACTCCTTGTTTCTAGAACTCAAAGTCACATTATCCTCGCCTATGTCTCTCATATGTGACAACCAAGCTGCTCTCCATATTGCTGCCAATCCAATTTTCCACGAACGAACAAAGCACATTGAGATTGATTGCCACTTCATACGTGATTGTTTGATTAGTAATGAGATACGCACTTCTCATGTTCGTTCAAGTGATCAAGTTGGAGATCTTTTCACAAAGGCATTGGGATTCAAACATTTTCACCACTTGTTAGGCAAGTTGGGCATCTGTAATCTTCATGCTCCAACTTGAGGGGGAGTGTTGAGATTTTCCTGTATCATAGATGTTCCTATTTTAGACGTTCCTTGTTTAGCTTTATTTCCTATATTTCTTGCTTCCTATTTGCTTCCTATTCTTTAGGCGCAAGCTTAGTTTTTTTCCTATATTGGATGTGCAGATGCTTGTATATATAGCACACATTATAATCAATAAAGATTATCTTTTCCCATTAATATTTTCTCAGTAGAGAGGTGCCTGCTTGAAGAGGTTAAGCAATTAAGAGAAAGATGTCATATTGGAAGTATAATGAATTGAAAAACGATTTATAAGACTCAATAAGATACTATTTATATAAATTAAATAATTTATGTTGGAGTTAAGTCTAAAATAGTAAGTTATTTAGAACCAATTTCAATCATCACATTTTTTGTATCATATTTAGAAAGTTATTATTAATATTTTTTTTTAAGTTTTGACATAATAAAAGAACACATAAAAAGTATAAATGTAATTGTAATAAGTGAAACTTAGATTTAATCTTATTATAGATATATATTTGAATTTAAGTTTGAATCTTCTTATAATTTCAAAGAAAAAAAAATGATGAAATAACTCTCACATAAAAAAATAAAATATCAAAATCTCGTGAAATTTAACAAGATAATATCATATTTTTAGTTAAAAGAAAAAAAGAGATAGAATATCAAAATCTCATGAAATTTAGTAATATTGACAATTTTTTTTTTTTTTTGCCAAAATTAACATTGACATTTAAGTTAATTATGTTTTAAAATGGAATAAATTCCATTTGCAATGTGGAGAAAAAAAATTAAGTTTACATAAAAGACAAAATATAGTATAAAAATTAAAAAGTTAAGAATTATTAAAATGTTCTGATATATTATAAGATTTGATTGATGTCTTTCCATATACATGAATATTCTACTTTCCATATTAGTATTGATTGTATTTTCCTTATTGGAAAAACTTCCTATTTCTTGTATTTTCCTTATTGGAAAAGCTTCATATTTCTTTCTCTTCTGTACTCTATATAAAGGGCTTAATACTATTGAATGGAACAACTATAAAAACTATTCTCTTCTCTATATTCTTTGTTCATGTTCTTCTCCATTTTATTTATAACACGTTATCAGCACGAATCGTTCTACAATATTGTTCATAATTTTGGATAGCTTGTTGTTTGCTACAACCCAGCTAATACGAAAAATTTGAAGAAATAAAATTCAAAATTTATGGTAAATAATTTTTGTCTAATTAATTACTATTATTAGTAATATTTATGTATCAAATACATTTTTTTTAAGAAAAAAAAACTAAATCGTTTTTTTTTTGAAGAAATCGTTTGAACATATTGGGCTGATTAATTTGAAAAAATTATTTTTTCTTCTCTCTTACAATCATTTATCTCAAATCCTTTTTTTTTTAATTTTATAAAGATTTGATATACTATTTAATGATTAATCAATTAAATTCTAGTTCCTGAATAGCTAGCATTATATTTTAAATACTAGTTATTGAAGAACTAGTATTATTTATAGTTCCTAAAGAACTAATTAAATAAATAACTAAGTTATGAGTTTCTAAATAATTAGTATTATATTTTAAATTCTAGTTCCTGAAGAACTAGTATTATTTATAATTCCTAAAGAACTAATTAAATAAATAACTAAGCTATGAGTTCCTGAAGAATTAATAATAATTACAGTTCTTGAAAAATTGGTATTCCTTATAGTTCTTGAAGAATTGGTATTCTCTACAGTTTTTGAAAAACTGATATTCTTTACAGTTCCTGAAAAACTGATATTCTATATAGTTTCTGAAAAACTAATTAAAGTAAACAAATTCATTAAAGAATTATTAAATGTTCCTGAAGAACTAAATACATTATATACAAGTCTTTAAAAGACTGATTTTATTATGATTTATATTAGACAATGTTAATTAATGAGCCTCGACATCATGAGTAAGAATTATTTATACTAGTGTCACTCTTTCGAGTAATCAAATAAATAAAATAGACATCCTTGGAAAATTGATATTTTATGTTCCTAAATAACTAATAAATTTGATTTAAGCTACACAAATTGAATAAATTGGATATCAATAAAGTATCTGCGTATGGCCATAATATTAAGATAAACCCTTTTACTTTGATTTTTCTGTTTTGGGTGTTTCATTGTTGTTTATATGTATTGGAATGATGGGTATGGCCTATTTGATTTACCAACCAAATTGCAACTTTTAATTGGTTATCAATTATAACAACACATTTTATGCATAATTTTAAAGTCATGGCTTATATTTTTTTTTTGGCATAAAATCCGACCCTAAATTATTCATTTATTGATTGATTGACTTGATTTATGGGAAAATGGTGATCTTGCCTTCATATTAATAGGTTTACTTGATTCATTAAATTGAGATTGATTCTACTAGTGTATATATTATTACATATCCTTCGGTCTTAGCATCTCAACTCAAAATTTATCTTATGGACAATACATGTCTCATACATACATATATATATATATATATATATATATATATATATATATATATATATATATATATATATATATATATATATATATATATATATATATATATATATATATATATATATATATATATATTTGTTAGTTGAATAGCCTACAAGAAAGTTGTGTGTGTTATATATGTTTTGAATTTACTTATGTCAATATGTATTAGATATGAAAACAATTAGAGATTTAAATGTGAGATGAAATTAATATAAATTATATAAGTAACATGATTTTGTTAATTTGTGAATTGATAAATTTATTTCTGGATT
This sequence comes from Reutealis trisperma, assembly GCA_947687605.1. Classification (NCBI taxonomy): domain Eukaryota; kingdom Viridiplantae; phylum Streptophyta; class Magnoliopsida; order Malpighiales; family Euphorbiaceae; genus Reutealis; species Reutealis trisperma. The sequence continues at coordinate 61,219 of CANTUT010000850.1, read as the reverse complement.
GCATACATTGTTGGATTTATGTTGATATAGAGAAACATAGTTAGTGCTTACCTTTCTTTGGTAGGATAAATTATGAATTTAATGTTTGTTAAATTAATATTAATTTATTTTCTTATTGGTCTATTTAGATATATTTTAAATATATGCAAATTAAGTTATTTAAATAAAGTGAAGTATAGTGAATTAAAGTTTGGTTGATAATTTTTATATGCTCTTGAATTCAATGGAAATAATTTTTGACATTAGTTGTTGATAATGAAATGCATTTAGATGCTAGCAAAAGTAAAAGCTGTTATCTACTTAAACCTCATTTAAGTGAGGATTTAAAGGTTGAATATCTTACTATTAATAATTTTTATATTTTCTAGAAAAGTTTTAAAGATAGATATAATCACTTGAAATATGTGGTACTACCATAAACTCAATATGATTGGTTAAACATACACCTACAAGACTTGAAGTCTATTTGAGAATATAATTTAACCATGTTTAAAATTATTTCACAGCTGAAATTGTGTTGTAATAAAGTTACATGCTCCTGTAGTAGCAATATAAAAAGTGAAAATTTACAAATATTATTTTTCTAGTGGTTGCAAAGAATAATTGTTAATAAGAAATCATCAAACAATGCCCACTAGTACAACTGTATTCCCTGAAGTGAATACTATAAATCATTTGGTATATAATGAGAATTCTAAAAGAATAATTGCTAATGAGAAATCATCAAATAATGTCCATTAGTACAACTATATTCCCTGAAGTGAATACTATAAATCATTTGGTAAATCATGAGATTTTGAAAGAGGAACCGCCCATATAGAAGACACAACTCAATTTAATATTGATGATTTTATGTAAACTCCTTGAAGGAGTAATTTGCAAGGATTTTATAAGTTGTGTATTATAATGAGTTATTTAATTACTGTTTTATCCCTAGTATACATGCACAATATATTGCGTTGAACCTGCAGTTCAAGCATTGAACTTATAGTTCAATAATTAAACCTTGAAAGTTTGGCATGAATGCCATTATGTACATCATATATACTCTCCCTTGAAACTTGTATAAGGACATGAATCATAAATTTTTTTTGTGCCATGAATATATTAAATCTATCTCAATGTGTGATAATGGGTCCACAAAAGAGACTATGAATTTGTTTTGATGAGGCATATTTTTCGACATTAGGGGGAGGAAAAGCACATGCAGTGCTAAAGAATGTCGAGAAATTTATTAGAAGAAAAACCCTTTAAATAATTTTGGTCTATGTACAAGTTAAAGTGAACCAGAAGTTCACAAAATAATACAGTTGCAACAAATTGCAACTTAACTGCCAAATGCATTTATAGATGCTAAAAGAGTGACAAAGTCTCGTATTACAGCTGCTAATACCCTAGCAAGGGTTGTGATTCCAATTGCAAATAGAAAATCAATCAATCTTACTACACGCCAGAAGCGTAGATAGTAAATTGGAACTAAAGATAAAAATCCGCGGAAAAGAAAAGCAGCGCCACTCATAAAATCTCCTGAAAAGAAACCTCCTGAAGAGGAAGATCTCAGTCAAAAAGCTATAGCTAATTATGAGACACAGACTGAGACAACGGAACAATTAGATCCTCCAGATGTGGCTTCTGGAGTTGATGATCATATAAATGAAAACTATGAGATCTCAATTATTTTGTGATATAAGAAAGAGTTGATAGAAATTTAATTATCGTCGACGATGAATTTGCCTCAACAGTAGTTTTTGCTGTGACAAGAGAAAATATGGATCCATAATCTATAAGTATAACTGAATATTAGCATAAACATGATTGATCATCATGGAATGAGGCAATTAAAGTAGAGCTAGACTCGTTCTATCATTGATTATGAGAAAAATAATTCTCTTATTATGGAAATGATCATGTTCCGATACTTAATTAATATGGCAGTTAATGAAAGGCTTATTGTACGCCTTATGAAAGTAATAAGAGTCCTAGAAGGACTAAGTATATTATAAATGAATACACATTAAACATATGACATATATTTCATCAAATTGCAAAAATCTATGTATGGATTAAAGCAATATGGACATGTGGTATGATTATTTTGAGTAAATTCTTATTGAAAGAAAGATATGTGAATAATACACTATGACCATTTGTATTCATAAAAGACCATAGAATGGTATATGTTATTATTGCAGTATAAGTTGATTTAAATATCAATGTGACTCCTAATGAACTCAAATAAATATGTATCTGTTTGAAAAGTGAGTTTGAAATGAAAAATTTAAAGGAAATGAAATTTTGTATCGGCCTGCAAACCGATTATTAAGGAGTCCTAATACACCAGTATACTTATGTGGAAAAGATATTTAAATACACCAGTATGCTTATGTGGAAAAGATATTTAAGCAATTTTTGCATGGATAAATCTTCTCTCTCAATCACACTAATAGGTGGTCCACTCACTAGAAGTGAATAGAGACCATTTTAGACCTAAAAAAGATAATAAAGAGCTGTTTGGTCTTGAAGTACCATATATAAGTGCTATATGGCACTCTTGTATCTTGCAAATTGCATCAGGCCTGATATTGCATTTGCAAGAAAAAAATTCCTAGCTAGGTATAGCTTTACACCTATAAAGAGATATTAGAGTGGTGTAAAAAGTTATCTTCAATATACTATTAATATTATAATTCATATTTGAAATTGGTCTATATGCAAATATTGGTTATTTGCTTAGTTTCTATGATGGTAGATTTTAGACTGGCTATGTATTCACTTATAGTGGTACTGTAATTTTATAAAGATTTTTATGGTCCTGAAGTACCTCACTAAAAGATACTCCCATTGTATTTTGAGAATAATGCAATTTGAATTGCACAAATTAAAGGTGGTTATATTAAGGGTAACGAAGTAGACATAAACTTCACCCAAATTCTTGTATATATATAAGCTCCAAAAGAGATATCCACCAAATTCGCTTGAGTGACAATTTAACAGACTTATGTATTAAGTTTTTACCTAATGTGGTATTTAAACGACATCGTTTCATCAATTAGTATACGCTGTGTTAAAATCTGTCATCATCAGGGGGAGCGAATTAGTATATGATTGTACTTTTTTTCCTTAGTCAAGTTTTTATCCCACAGGGTTTTCTTGGACAAAGGTTTTAACGAGGCAATCTGTGCAACGAAAAAATAGCGCATGAAATATACTCTTTTCCTTAGATATTTTTTTTTCCACTGGGTTTTCTAATAAGGTTTTTAACTAGTTATATTCATAGCGCAAGTAATATCCTAAAGGAGTACTATAAATAAATTATTATATGTGGATATTACTTAAACATCATTAAGTATACGATTTGACAACTTGGCAGATTTGTTTACAAAATCACTCCTTACAATCACATTTAAAAAGTTAGTCAATAAAATTAGCATGCGTCAGCTAAGAGATATTTGATAGAAATCATATTTTCATGAGGGGGAAATTTTAATGCACTGTACTCTTTTTTCCTTAGCCTAGGTTTTGTCCCATTGGGTTTTCCTAGTAAGGTTTTTAACGAGGCAGTGTTATGGCGCAAATCCCTACAAGAATAATGTACTCTTTTTCCTTTACTAAGATTTTTTCCCACAGGGTTTTTCCTTAGTAAGGTTTTAACGAGGCATATTTTTTATAAAAGACATCAAGGGGGAGTGTTATGATATATTATAAGATTTGATTGATGTCTTTCCATATACATAAATATTCTAGTTTCTATATTAGTATTAATTGTATTTTTCTTATTGGAAAAACTTTCTATTTCTTGTATTTTTCTTATTGGAAAAGTTTCCTATTTCTTTCTCTTTTGTACTCTATATAAAGGGTTTAATACTATTGAATGGAACAATTAAAAAAATTATTATCTTCTCTATATTTTTTGTTTATATTATTCTCCATTTTATTTATAACATAAAATAACTTTTAGGGCGAGGATTTATATATTAATTTTTAAAAATTTTGCAAACAAAAAATGTAAATTAAGAAAAAATTAGAACGAAGTGGACAACAGCCAGTCTTCTAAACACCTTTGCTTCATATTCTTATACGAAGAGTGACGTGTGGTCAGTTACTGTTTCTTTTCTCAACCACCAGTCGTCTTGAGAGACGGCTAGCTTTCGTCGCAGCGTTATCAGAACAATTAGCCGTCACTTTTAACATTCTCTTGAACTTCCCGCCCATACTTTCCCTCCATTATTTTCCCTTCCATTTTTTTTAATTTTCCCTCCTATTTTAATATTTAATTTTTATTTTTTAAAATTTTTAGTTATTATTAAACGAGTAAATTATTGTTTAGTTAACTCTTCTTTTTTGATATATGAATTAAACAAACTATTACATTTAAGTATCGTTTAGTTGATCATAATAACATATAATATAATATAATTAAATATATTTTTAATATAAATTTATATTAAAAATATATTTAATTATATTATATTATACTAAACGCACATTTAGATTATATTTTAAATAATGCAATTTTTATGATTAAGCAATGCAATTTTTAGTAATAATATTTAATAATAATACAAGTGCTAAAATATTATTGATTATAAAAGTAAAGATAAAACTCAAATTGATTAGTATTTTTTAATTTATCTAATTATATTCAAAATTAATTTTGTGACATAATTAGAAAAGTATATTTATTTTTTTATTATTAAAACATTGGAACACTATTTTTGTTCCAAAAAATCTTTAAAAAGTATTTATACCCTATCTCTCTCGGTCAATAAATTATAGTCTATATTTTTTTTGAAATTTTTAAAAAATATTTATTTTTCTTTTTAAATTAAATTTATTATTATATTTCAAATATCCCCTTTAAAATATTTGTATTCAATCACATTATTCTAGAACAATTAATACTATTAATTATCATAATAAAGGTAAAATAATAAAAAAAATATATAAATTCTTTATTTTTTTGCTAAAATAAAAAAAAATTATAATTTGTAGGTAGAAAAAATATATTTTATTAGTTGCGAAGCACATTAAATATAGATGATACGTAATTGCCCACCTTTTATTTTGTAAATTTATTAAATAAATTATTTTAAATAGAAAAAATTACATATTTCATCTTTTTATTAATAATAAATTGAACACTCTATATATATATATATATATATATATATATATATATATATATATATATATAAAATTGACTTTAATACTATTAATTTTAAATCATATTATCTGTTTGGTTTTTGGCGCATGATGGCCTTTTTATTGATTTTGATGGTTGGAAAGTCAAAAAAGAATAACGCAGCTCCAATTCTAAGGATAATTCTACAAAAATTTTCTTATTGATTTTGTTTTCTTAAATTTTTTTCCTACTTCAATGAAATTAAAATAGAGAACTATAAAATAGTTTGTTTTTTACACTTACAAGAACAAGTAAATGATTTAACATCTCAACATTTAGTAAAATTTGTATTATTATTTTAATTAATTTATATTAAATCTAATTAGGAGATGTAATTTTACAATTTTTTTTTGATATATAGCTTTACTTTTCGCAATTTATACTAATTTTTTGAATAAATTATATTGGGATATATTTTTTTACATTAAAAATGGTTTATAACTTTGCATTGCGTGAAATTTTGTCTCCCTTATAAAAAATTATGGATGTGCCATTATATTTTAATAATACTATATATTTTTTAATGTATTTCGCACATTAATTTTTATTATGACTCATTATAATTTGTTTGATATATAATAATTATTTTAAACTTTCAGGTTTTTTCTTATTAAAGATTTAATGACTAGTTTTTTATTATTTAAGTATAAAATTATATACTTTTATATTAAATAAAGTTTTCAATTAAAATGCTATAAAACTTCTCAAATAAACATCATAAGATTGAAATCTTATTGATTGACTTTTAAGATTATCATGGAGCAATATTTATATAACTTAATTATTAAATTCACTTTAATTATTGATTCTAAGTTAAGTTATATTTTCAGATGAAATTCTAAAAATTTAATGAAAATATAATTATATATAATAAATATTATCTAAATTGTATATTAGTACATGTATAATATAATTAGATTAATGGCACAAAATAATTTTAGATTTTATATAAATATATAAATATATTTTAGAATGCAATACATATACAATATTGAAAGTGTTAAGAATAAAAAGAGCTTTGACAGAAAAGAAATGACAAAAGAAACTGGGACTGATTGCACATATTTATTGAATGTAGAAAATGGCTTTATAAAGCCGTATAGCATAACAAAAAAGAGAAAAAAATGGAGTTCATTACTCCAACTACTTTTGAATAAATCAACTAGCTAAGTGTTCATAAATAAGTGGAACTTATTAGCTAAACTTCCTAAAAATAGACCAACTAATTTTAAACAAATCCCAACAATTCCTCCCCTAAACTAAATGCTCTAGCATTCAATTTATATCAGCTTCAGCGCAGACACCCATGAGCTTTCTCAATTTGCAAAACTGATCAGCTCTAAGAGGCTTGGTCATCACATCTGCCACTTGGTCTTGTGAATCACAATGCACCAGTTCAACGTTGCCACCTTTTGTTAACTCTCGAAGGAAATGAAAACGTACATCAATGTGTTTGCTTCAACCGTGCATTACTGGATTCTTGGAAAGCTTGATTGCTGAACTGCTATCACAAAAGATAGTGGTTAATTTGTCATGACTCTAGTCCAATCTCGACAACACCCTTTTTAACCAAACTGCTTGGCATGCACATGAGGAAGCAGCAATAAATTCAGCTTCTGTAGTGGACAGACTCATTACTAGTTGTTTTTTGGTGGACCATGAAATTGCACCTGAGCTTAATAAGACTACATAACCTGAAATACTCTTTCTATCTTCTGTATCTATTGCATAATCACTGTCAGTAAAAGCAACAAGTTCATCACCTCCTCCCTTCTTGTAGAAAATTTCAAACTCGGTAGTGCCCTTTAAGTATCTCAGAACTCATTTCACCACCTGTAAGTGTAGTTGAGTCGGATTTTCCATATATCTACTTGCAAGACCTACAACAAACATCATATCTGGTCGTGTTGCAGTAAGATACATAAGACTGCCAATAACTTGCTTGTAATATGTCTTATCCACAGCAACTCCTCCTTCATCCTTCGTTGGTTTAAATCCAGGAACAATTGGATTACAGACAGAATTACAATTATCCATTCCAAAACATTTCAACACCTCTGATGCATATTTATTTTGATTGATAAAAATGCCATCAGACCTTTGCAAGACTTCAAGACCAAGAAAATACCTCATCATTGAATTCCTAAATGCGATTAACAACAGCTCATCATTACCACAAACAATGAGATCATCAACATATAAACTGACAATCACCACTTTATCTTCCTGCCTTTTTATGAACAGAGTGTGTTCATAAATGCATTTTTCAAAACCTTCCTTGCTGAAATAAGCATCTATGCGGCTGTACCAAGCACGTGGAGCTTGCTTGAGCCCGTAAAGTGCTTTTTTCAGTTTATACACATTTTCTTCATTTCCCTGCTAAACATAACCACTTGGCTGCTCCACATAGACATTCTCAGATAATCACCATGCAAAAAAGCAGATTTTACGTCCAATTGGTAGATAGTCCATCCTCTTTGTGCTGCAAATGCCACAACCATTCTAATTGTTTACATACGCGCAACTGGTGCAAAAACCTCAGTGTAGTCGACTCCATACTGCTGTGAGTACCCCTTCACTATGAGTCTAGCCTTGTATTTATCCACCTATCCAATTTCATTAAACTTGGTCTTATAAACCCACTTTACTCCTATTTTTTTTGCTCCTTTTGGTAATTCTGTCAATTCCCATGTATCATTTTTCTGTATTGCCTTCATTTCTGCATCCATTGCTCTCCTCTACTTTTCACTTTTAATAGCTTCATCAAACAGCACAGGATCATCAGCTGCAGATATCACAGAATAAGCTTCATTTTCATCTTCAGAAAGCCCTTCTCCAGTTTCATAGTCTCGCATCCAGGCTGGTTGTATCCTATTTCTCCCTACGTTTGTACATGGAAGATCATCACCAGTTGAGACATCAGAAGTAGAATTTTCTACATCTGCAACAACTTCAGATTCGCCTACTTCTTCCCTTTCATCAGGTTCAGCGGCATCATTTTCTTCATCTCCCCATTCCAAATCACACACACCAGCATTTTCACACTTCTGATCCTAATCCCAAGCCTTATCTTCTTCAAACACAACATCCCTACTTATTATAATTTTCTTTGAATTAGGATCATAGAGTTTATAAGCTTTTGACTCTTCACTAACACCTAACAATACACATCTTATGCTCTTATCGTCTAGTTTAGTTCTCTTAGAATCAGATACATGAACATGAGAAATGCACCCAAAAATATGAAAATACTCAACTGAGGGCTTGGTTCCACTCCAAGCTTCTTTTGGAGTTCGATCTTTGACTGCAAGTGTCGGACTTTGGTTTAGGACGTGTACTATCCAATTGACTACTTCAGGACAAAAGATTTTTGGGACTTTCTTTATAGAGAGCATGCTGCGTACCATATTCATAATAGTCCTATTCTTCCGCTCAGCGACTCCATTCTATGGCGGTGTATAAGCTGCTGTTAATTGTCTTTGAATGCCATTGTCATCACAGAATTTTGTAAATTCATGTGATGTGAACTCGCCTCTTTTAAAAATAACAAAGGCTTCTGCTTTTTCTAAAAGAAAATACACCCAGACTTTCCTGCTAAAGTCATAAATGAAAGTAATCAAGTACCTTTTTCCACTATTAGAAGCCGGTGTGATTGGTCCACAAATGTCAGCATGGATCAGTTGAAGAATTTGTGTTGCTCTCTAAGTACTGTTCTTTGGAAATGACATCCGTTGCTGTTTTCCCACCATACAGTCCTTGCAAATCTCTGACGAAGACCCGAGTTCTGGCAAGCCGTTCACCATGTTCTTTTGCTGAAGTGTCTTTAGACCATTGTAACTCAAGTGCCCATATCTGCAATGCTAAAGCTGAACCTTTGCTTTTGTGGTTGTGCTGAAATAGGCAGGTGGTGCAGTTACCGCATGTAGCTTGAACATTCGATTCGCAGCCATCTTCGTATCCATGATCACACCTTTCTCTGAGTGATAAACCTTGCATCTATCATGTTGAAACAGAATGGCCAGCCCCTTCTCCTGCAGCTGACCAATGCTCAACAGATTATTTTTTAATTCTGGTACATAAAACACTCCAGTGATAATTTGCACCATACCATCCACCTGCAATCTTATAGTACCCTTTCCAGTCACTGCCAAGCTTGTATTATTACCTAGCTTCACAGTATCAGCAAAACCTTTATCAAAATCAATAAAGTATTCCTTCTTTCCACATATGTGGTTGCTGCAACCTGAATCAAGGAACCACGTATCCTCTTTATTGTCAGCCTTTGCATCCAGGAATGCCATTAGCAACATTTCCTCTTGAGTTTTGACATAGTTTACTTCTTTGCTTGAACATTGCCATTGGAAATGTCCTAGCTTGTGACATTTATAGCATTCTACAGTGGCTTTGTCAAAACTCTGTCTCCCTCTGCCCCTTCCTCTTCCTCGATAACTGCCGCGGCCTCGACCTCTTGCACCAGATTGTTCACCGAAAGAAATCTTTAAGGCTTTTGCTTCCTCAGCCAATGAATTCATGTTCATTCGCTGCTCATGCACCAATAAACTACTTTGCAGTTCATCAATAGTTAAAATGCTCGTGTCTTTAGATTCCTCAATAGAACATACAACATAATTGAACTTTGAGGTCATTGATCTCAAAATTTTTGAGACCACTTCAGCATCTGACTTCATCTCTCCATTTGCATTCATCTTGTTAACTATTGTGAGAGTGCGAGCAAAGTACTCATTGGCAGATTCACCAGTCTTCATTTTGAGAATCTCAAACTCTTTTCTTAGAGCTTGCAGATGTGCGTTTTTCACCCTTGTTGCACCTTGAAATTTCTGCTTCATTGAATCCCATATGCTCTTAGCTGCATCCTTATTAAGAATCGTCTCCAGAATTGAGCGATCTAAAGCTTGAAACAGATAATTCTTAGCCTTCAAGTCTTTCAGCTTTTGATCCTCAATATGTTTCTGCTCTGCCTCTGATGAGGCTCCACCTTCTGTTGCTGCAGGTACCCCTTTCTCTACGACCATCCAATATTCTTTGGATCTCAGAAAATTTTCCATGAGCATCGCCCAGTGATCATAGTGTTCATCAAATTTCGGTACAGCTGGCTGCACAAATGAGCTTTCTGTTGCCATCCTTAATCACGTAGAGAGCTACTGCTTTCTAATTTAATCAGACCCTGTGAGAGGCTCTGATACCAAATGTTAACAATAAAAAGAGCTTTGACAGAAAAGAAATGACAAAAGAAACTGGGACTGATTGCACATATTTATTGAATGTAGAAAATGGCTTTATAAAGCCGTACAACATAACAAAAAAGAGAAAAAAATGGAGTTCATTACTCCAACTACTTTTGAATAAATCAACCAGCTAAGTGTTCCTAAAGAAGTGGAACTTATTAGCTAAACTTCCTAAAAATAGACCAACTAATTTTAAACAAATCCCAACAGAAAGAAGATGAATGTTTCTTATAATTTTAAATGATATTTTTATATTCAAAAATTTGTTAAAAAAAAAAAGAAAGTAAAGGAATTGATAGATACCTTTTATTATATTTTTCTAATTTATTTTATTTTAGTCAAATATCATGCATTGCATAATTTTATACATAAAATGTTTTAGAAAATTTGCATGCATACATAAAAATATTTTTGCGTAAAACATTATTTCAAAATTAGTATTACTTTTTAATTTTTTTTTTCACACAAATTTTTCTGGAAAATAATTAGTTCAAAAAGATAAAATTTATTTTCTTATTTCAAGCCACCTAATGGATACTTTCATTAAATAAAATAATTATTAGTAATATATATATTATCTATTTAATTAAGTACTTTTTTACATAAACAAATCCATATACAAAATTATTACCTTTTAGACTAATAATTTTTTTTTTTAGAATTCCCCATGAATTTTTATTTCAAAATACTAAGATTATAATAAAGTTTGGTATTATTTGTTCATAATTTTATTAATTTTGCTTTATTAAAAAATAAAAAAATAAAAAAGAAGAAAAAGAAAACGAAAAGAAAAAATATTAGAAAAGCAAAAAAATTCTCCTGTTATTAATTTTCAAGAATAATAAATGTATTTTATTAATCAATTAAAATTTTCAAAATTAATTCATTACAACTCGTTAAAATTCGTTAAAAATATAAATAATTATTCTAAACTTTTACTTTTTCCTTATTAAAATTTTAATAAACATTTTTTTGTTACTTTAATACAAAATTATATACTTTTATGTTAAGTAAAATTTTCAATTAAAATGATATAGAATTTCTCAAATAAATACAATGAAGCCAAAATCGTATTGATTGACTTTTAATATTATCATGGAGAAATACTTCTATAACTTGATTATTAAATTTACTTTAGTTGTTAAATTTAAGTTAAATTAAATTTTCATATGAAATCTAAAAATTCAATGAAAATATAATTATATAAAATAAATATTATCTAAGTTGTATAATAGTGCATTTTAATATAATTAGAATGATGACATAAAATAATTATAAATTCTATAAAAATATATGAATGTACTTTAAAAAGCAATTTATGCACAATATTGAAAAAATATGAATTAAGCATATCCAAATAAATCATTTCTTATAATTTTAAATGATATTTTTATATTCAAAAATATGTTAGAAAAAAGAAAGTAAAGGAATTGATATATGACTTTCTAATTAAAACTTAAAAACTTAACATATATGATTAACTAAACTAAAAACTAAAAATATTCATTATATTATAAATGATTTTCAATTTTGATACATTTTGAATATCTTCTGCTTTGAAAATTTTAAGTAAATTTAATTATTTATAAAATCGCAAACAAATTGATTTTTTTTTTAAGAATAACATACCATATAAATAGAAATTTTGACATTTGATAATAAAATAATAGGATTTTGCTCATTATTGTTAACTCTCAATTAGTGCATCTTTTTTTTTTCTATTACATCTTCTTATAGAACCAAAAATAAATTTTCCGATCTACAATATAATTTTCTTAAAGTCAAATTAGAATCTTAATATTCAAAATAACATAAAAAATATAAATTATTCTAATTGAATTTATTTATATAAACTGTTATTATTATTTTTTTGAAAACATACAAATTATTACTAATGGTTAAAATAACTAATTTTTAAATTTATAATGGGACAAAATAATAATTTACATAATAAAAGTCAAATTATAATTTCTCTAATTTATTAATATTCGAATAATCAAAGTCAAAAGAATCTTTCTAGTTTTTTAATATTCGAAAAATATTAAAAAACATAAATTATTCTAATTGAATTCTTTTTTATTTAAATTAAATATAATTAACTATATATTAAATAATAATTATTTTATTTTTTTCTTATTCTAATTGAGTTTTTCATTTAAATTAAATTAGATAATTAAATTATTAAATTATAATAATTATAAATTTGTAATATAATTAATTATATATTAAATAATAATTATTTTATATTTTATTCTAATTGAATTCATTATTTTCTTATTAAATTAAATTAAATTAGATATTAAATATTATTAATTATATATACTAATTGAGAGTTCATTTGACAACAATGACTATAATCCTATTATTTTATTATCAAATGTTAAAATTTCTATTTATAATGGTATATTATTTAAAAAAAAAAAATTTGTTTGCGATTCAATAAACACTTAAATTTACTTAAAATTTTGATTATATGAGATATTCAATATGTATCAAAATTTAAAGTCAATTGAAAATCATTTATAATATAATGAATACCTTTAATTTTCAATGGAAAAATAATTTTTTTAAAAAATAAAATATCTTTAAAGATAATAACTTAATAATCAAAATATATTATTAATTTTTTTTTAAAAATATCATTAAAGGTAAAAAGTTATTAGTAGGAGAAAAAAATATGATTCACCTTAAAAAATAGGGTTCTATTAGGATTAATAATTTTAATGTTTAAAGCTAATTCTATTAGGATTAATAATTTTAATGTCCAAAGCTAATTAGTGACTTAATGAAATTTGAAAGAAAATTAAAATTTGACCTAATGAAATATAAAAGAAAATTAAAATTTGAGTATTCGAACAATATAAATAAACAATTAATCTTAAAAAATAAAATTAGATTCCTTCAAAAAAATAAAATTAGATTTATAATAATATAATTTATTTATTCAGATGAAATAAAATTAGATTTATGATTTATTACATAGAATTATATTATATATTAGATTTATTTTAATCTTAAAAATAAAATAATTTTAATAAATAATAGTCAAAAACTATATTACCCTTAAATTAAATATATAATTAGTAAAAGTATAATAAGAAGCACATAAGTAAGTATATTTTTTCTCCCCCTACTGCATATTTATATATAATAATAAATAATAGTCAAAAATCATATTACTCTTAAATTATATATAGTATAGATAAATAAATTATGCTGTAAGCACAAAAGTTGTATACACATTAAAAGGCTACATATATAATTTTACGCTATCAAAAAATTATATATGTAACCTTTCACCTTAATTAATTTTAAATTGGTTTGTTATATATAATAGAAAAATATATATTTTTATTATTTAAAATATATAGCATAATATTTTATTTTTTCAAAATAAAATAGGTAGGAAATTTAAAATAAATGTTCAATTTGAGTTTATTCAAAAAAAATAAATAAAATTAGAGAGATTATGTTATATTATATTTTATAACCAGGTAATATATATAAGAATCTTTTATAATTTTTTATTGGCTTAATAGAAAATTTTAATTATCATGGATATGGAGACTATTTTATTAATGAAAATCAATATGAAGAATCATTCATTTCTCATAAAAAGGATGAATTAAGTAATTAATTTAAATTTTAAGAATGAAATAGATATATATATGTGTGTGTGTGTCTATATATATATATATATATATATATATATATATATATATATATATATATATATATATATAATTTTGTTAGGGCAAGAATAATAATTAATATTTTTGTAATGCCCCAACTTCTTGTCAATCTTGTATGCAGAGAATACAGATGAGTAAGGTTTTTAAATTGCCATGCTATGAGATTGTGTGTAAATTTTTTGCAATCTAAGTCTAATGGGTTTCAATTGTTGTAATGAATTGAATTTGAAACGTAAAGATTTTGTGTGCCCTAATTTCATATAGACTTCCTATTGATCATACGAATAAGTTACAAGTTGGATATCATGTGCATATAAGAGTTATGAGTTATATGTTATGTGTTTAGTTGAGTTACGTGTTGAGTTATGGACTTTCAAGACTTATGTTTTTCTAAGTTTGTTGGTACCAGTGGATAACTCTCATGACTTAAAGTAATACCCATGTCACATCCCATCCTTTGAGATGTAATGGTCCTAAGGCATGGAGAGATATAAGATTACCCAAACTTGTTAAACCCATCATAGTAGTACATTAAGCCATCACATAATATTTTCAAGATCGTAGCCTATAAGCCAGTTATGTGAACTAAAATACTTAAATTTGGATTTGGGCTTTTACTAATTTGAAACAAGCCCAAAACTACTTAAAACATGAAAATAAAGTAGTTTACACAAATATTGAGCTTAATACATGACTTTGGTAGCTCAAAACACAACAAACTAATAAAACTAAGATAGATATTGAGCTTGAGTTACAAAATTAGACCAAAAGATATAGCAATGGAATCCAAAACTTGCAACATGATGAAAATCCATTTAAATTGCATCTAAAAGACTTTATCATGCATGAAACACCATTCAATAGGGCCTTGTGTAGATTTGTGAACTTGAAATCCCATCAATACTCTTGGTTGACAAGCTTTTGGATATTATACCATATCCATAGATATAATGTTGTAATACCCCAACTATACATTAGCCTTGTATGGAAAGAGTATAAATGAGTAAAATGTGAGAAGTGCCATGTTATGAGATTATATACAAATTTTTTTTGCATTCTAGATTAAGTGAATTATGAATATTGTATTGAATTAAATTTGAAATGCAAAGATTTTAATGAAGGAAATGCAAGTGGTATGAGGTTAGGTGTTTATATAGTTACCATGATTGAACTAAGAAAGTAAATAGATGATTGGATTGTGTTTGATAGTGATTTTGAACAATGAATGTATAAGATGAGTATTATTAATGTTGATATGTATATTGTAATAATTTTGGATTTATAGATGCTAATAATGAAGGTTTTTGATGGTTTTATTGATTGGAATTTGGATTGGAGATTGTTTGGATGTGTTGGTTTGAGTTTGGATGATTGGAAGTGAGATCAAAGGTGGATTTGTTTATTTGTTCTTTAAGATTGGATTCAAGGAGACATTTGAGGTAAGATGCTAGTCCTTTGGTTTCTTTATGGACTTTGTTAATAGAGTGTTGTAGCATTATCTATGAAATAGATAGAAGTTATTAAGAGTAATTATTGCTAGTAATTGATGGATAGACAATATGTAGAAGACCCTAACATGTGTAAAAATCTAGAATCAAGGTTATTATTTATGATTAAGAGAAAATTGTTAATATATAAGGATATATAGTTGGATTTGAAGAAAATAATTAAATGGTTAAGGTTATATGAAGTGTAATTAATATGTTGGATTGGAATTCATGTGTAGGCAAGTGAATTGAGAAGGTGAGGAGCTATATTGTATGGTAAAGATGATATGGAGGTAATTGGAGAGCTACAACAATTAAGGTGAGTATAAGATATACTATCATATTTGTATTTGAACCCTAATGGCTTATAATGCTTTATTTCATTATGTGTGTGTCATGACCCAATTTATAGGCTATGACGATCCTAGAGCTTAGGAAGGCATAACATCACCTGTACCTGTAGAACCTCTATTGAACTTATCATTATTTAGCATTTACCATATTATATCTTATCCCAAGATCAAAACCCAATTACTCTTTACTGTCTTTCATCATCAGTATATCTATTTACTTATAGTCAATACACAATAACGCCATTTCATATTCATTACTTAAAATTTCCTATTTCATGTATTTATAAATACCATCCTTATATCCCTTACTTTATACAATATTCATCCATGGCTACAATATAGGTTACAACACTTTTCAAATTGACACATTTTAGCACTAAACTTCAAATGCCATGAAGCTCTAGATCAATTATCTGCAGAGTATATAAGTAAAACTCAAAACACAAAAATTTAGCAGAGTAATTCTCAAGTGGAGAAGCATAGCTCAGAATTTACCTTGCTAATAAGTCACCCTGATTTGAAAAATTTAAAAAACTATGGAATGAGACAAACTTAGTGAGTAAATAATAATATAACATAATATGAGGGCAATTTAAGAGATGGAAATAGAGTGATATTAATCAAAATTGATCATTTTAAATTAAGAATAAATTTTAGCAGAAATGGTAATGTCTTGGAAGCAGAAGCTTCCCACATATAAATATTAATAAGTGGCGGCCTAAGTCTTGCTTACTGGCACGCATCACACTACGCAAAACTAATCAAGTCTTGTAGTCAGGCTTTCCCCCTAATAGAGGTTGGGTACTCTCGCCCTACCCACAAGTTTATATCAAGTGCATAAGGTTTGATATATTTTCTCACACTAGAGTAGATTTCTACTTTACAATGGGTATCAATAGAAAGATGTATACAAGGTCCATACTAGGAATTCACAAGAAAATAGAATGGTATATCAATGCTTCTCATCATTGGTCATAATGTAGAACCAATGTAGGTGGCTCACAATGGCCAAATGCCTTACAAGAAGAATATGGAATTCCAAAGGTTCAACAATCAATGGGCAACACATATTCAACATCAAATCAAAGCATATGTCAAAGGGTGCTAATTTAAACAATGGTTGCAAACAAGTATGGCACAATTACAATATATTATTAAGTACTTACCTTGAACTCTTTTACTTGTATTAGTATTCATTATTAATTAAAATAGTGTCTTTCACGGTCTTGAGCAATATCATTGTCCTTGCCTTGAAATTCTACACCCATGTTATTTTTATTACATATCAATTAGTAATTAATAATATTACTAATCATAACTTATCTATCCTATACTTGTTTTATTATTTCAACTCACAATTAAGGCATATTAATAATGCTATATTTATACATATTCTTATTTCCAATCATTTCCAAGCTTAATTCTTTATTCAATTTCATGAATTCAAGTTTAAATCTCAAAATTCCTAAATCGATCCATAAACCTTAGAATTTGGAAAAAGCCATCAATTTCCCTTCCAAACCTCAAATTGATCATAGATTCATCAAATTAATACCTAGGCAATCAATTTTGACTAATTATTTGGAATAAGATCACTTTGATTCATAAAAACCCTTATTTGTCCCATTTGGGCAAATTTGGGAGAAACCTATAATACCTCATCAAATCTTCAAATTAATTATAAAAATATGAAATTAACATAACAAAGAACTTATATAGTCATCCAAATATCAAAATCAAGCATTAGAACACTAAGTCCCCATTTTTACTAAGTTTATGCTATTATGATCTTCAAATCTTGAAACAAGTTCCTATAATCCATTTTGACACTTTTAAATCATTTTTCTCTATTTAAAATAACCTTAGATGCTTTCAATTAGAATTTAAAATGCTTCATTGATAATTCCTTTATGTTGGCCGAAACTCCCATTGTTAGAACTTAGGTGATTTTTCATGCTTTCTTTACCCATCTTCACATTGATCCTTTAATTTTCAAGTCAAATTTTCATATTTCATCTAAGAATATCCAAAACTACATCTCATATATGCACATTCCTATATGGCTGAAATATGTATATATACAGTTTGAGGAATTTATAAAACTAAAATATGAAAATCATATTTAGAACAAAAAAAAAAGAGAGGATGAACTTGATTTCTTACCTTAGGTAACCTTGATTTTGTTGAGTTCTTTGTTGATGTTAGTATAGAGAGAGTTTTATTTTGTTAATGTAAAATTTTTGATGTAAAGATGGGCAAAATGATGTACATAACATAATTTACATATAAATATGATAGGTTGAATGGTAAGGATTTAATCAAGCTTAATTCAATAGTTAGGATTTAATCACAATAAATGGCTATGATTTGATCAATTTAGATTACTAGGATTTCATCTAACGAGGTGATGATCATCTTGTTGGTATGAAAATGCTAAAAATATACCTAGACTCTTATGTAGGGAGGATGAGATTTCAATTTGCTTAAGAGATTTGATTTGGTCAATTTTTGTGGCTACTTGGTCAATTTTTGTGGCTAACTCTACAACGTCAAATTTTATTTGGCTCAAATCCCATGGGATGACAATCCTTATTGAGCTTAGGCTTTTGATGTTCTGAGACCCATTAACATAATTAGAAAATTTTCTTTTAACTTTTTTCTTTTCACTTTGACTTTCAAATTTGTGTTCTCTAACTTCTTATCTACTTTAATAGTTATCATATGAACTTTATTTAATTCATTAGAGTTCAATTAGTCATGATAATATCATAAACTAGACAAATATTTCAAATGATGTCACAAGGTTCCTGACTAATCCCCTTTCATTTCCATATTATGCTAACATTTAAAGATCTTATTCTATAGCATCATTAGGAGCTAGAATAAGCCATGAAATTCTTGGGTATTACATTCTACCCCCTTCAAAAAATTCATCCTCGAATTTTTGAAAGGGCTTACCTACTAATGATGAAACATTTATGGATATTTCTGAAGCATGTCATCTTCATTTTCCCATGTACATTCTTCTCCACCATTGAACTTTGACCATTGGTATCTCTTTGTTTCCAAGCTTCTTCACTTATTGGTATAGTGTGGCAATTGGAATCTCTTCATAGGAAAGGTCTTTATTGATCTTGATCAGTTGTGGTTGTAATACATGCGAAGGATCGAATGATCATGTTCTAACTCTGGAGGTAATGCTAATCATTATAAAACTTCTCCAAATTTATTAAGAATCTCAAAAGGTTCAACAAATCAAGGGGATAATTTTCACTTTTTACCAAATCTTATCATCCCTTGCATAGGGGAGACTTTTAAAAAGACATGTTCAACTACCATGAAGTGGACATCTTTCCTCTTTGGGTTGGTATAACTTTTCTAACGACTAAAAGCACTTTCCAGTCTCTCTTGAATGATCTTAACCTTTTCAGTGGCTTTTTTAATCATGTCTAAAGCTTCAAGGTACTTTTCACCTACTTCACTCTAACAAAACAAAGATCAACATTTCCTGCTATATAGTGCTTCATACGGTTCCATTCCTATAAAGGAATGGTAGCTATTATTATACATAAATTCAATAAGTGGAAGATGTCTATCCTAACATCCTCTAAAATCCATAACATACATATGGAGCATATCCTCCAACATTTGCATTATTCTCTTAGATTGTCCATCTGTTTGTGGGTGAAAAGCTGTGCTGAAGTCTGCATACCCAATGTTTCTTATAATTTTTGCCAGAATCTCAATGTGAATTGAGTCCCTCTATCCGAGATAATGGAAAGTGGAGCTTTATGTAATCTTACAATTTTACTGACATGAATCTAAGCATATTGTGTTGCTAAATAAGTAGTCTTTACCTTAATAAAGTGTGCTAATTTCATAAGTCAATCCATTATGACCCATATTGAGTCATATCCTTTCATAGTCTTAGGTAAACCTACCACCAAGTCCATGGTGATGCGTTCCCATTTCCATTCCAGTAATCTTATCTCTTGAAGTACTCTGGAGGGTCTTTAGTGTTCAAATTTCACTTGTTGACAAGTGTGGCATGAACCTATGAAGTTCACCACATCTTTCTTCATTTTAAGCCATTAATAAGTACTCTTTAAGTCATGATACATTTTGGTAGCACCTAGATGTATGCTATACGAGGTTTGATGTGCTTCCTTTAAAGTTTTTTCTCTCAATTACTCTACATTAGGCATGCATAATCGATCTCCATATTTCAAAGCACCCTCTTCTATTCAAAACCCCAGAGCTTGTCCTTTTTTCACATCTTTGAATATTTTCTTAGCTGGGCGTCTTGATTTTGTGACATCTGTATCTCTTCAATGAGTTTGGGCCTTACTTGAAAGTAAGCCAATAACACTTATGATTCATCTACTTCCAATTGTAAACCTTTATTAAACATCTCCTTTAACTCCTTTGCTATTGGTCTCTTTCGCACAATGATATGTGAGAGACTACTCATTGACTTTTGGCTCAAAGTGTACGTTATGACATTAGCATTACCAAGATAGTAAAGTATTTAGCAATCATAATCCTTTAACAATTCCACCCACCTACTTTGCCTTAAATTTAAATCTCTTTACTTTAAGATATATTGGAGACTTTTATGATCCGTATAAATCTAACATTTCTCTCTATACAAATAGTGTCTCCATATCTTTATAGCAAAAATAATCATCGCCATTTTTAGATCATAAGTAGGGTAGTTCACTTCATGTCGCTTTAGTTGTTTGGAAGCATAAGTAATAACTTTCCCATTTTGCATTAGCACGCATCTTAAACCAATTCTATAGGCATCACATTATATGGTGAAACCTTCATTCCCATTAGATAATGCCAATATAGGAGCTGTGATTAAGTAATCTTTCAATTTTCACAAACTCTCCTCATAGATCTCATCTCACTTAAACTCCACTTGTTTTTTTGTAAGCCTTGTTGGCAATGCTACTGTTCTCAAAAAGTCCTTTATAAATAGGCGGTAGTAATCCGGCATACCGAAGAAACTTCTCACCTCAGTAGCTGTTGTAGGTCGGGGGTAATTTGCTACCGCTTCTACTTTCTTAGGATCCATTTTAATTCCTTCTTTGCTCATTATATGGCCAAGGAAATAGACCTGCTCCATCCAGAAGTCACATTTACACATTTAGTTTAAAGCTTATGTTCCCTTAAAGTTTGCAACACTGTTCTCAAATGTTCCTCATGTTCTTCCTTACTTCTCAAGTAGACAGAATATTATCAATAAACACAATCACAAATTTATTTAGAAACGACTTAAACACTCGATTCATTAAGTCCATAAAAGCTGCTGGTGTATTTGTTAGACCAAACGGAAATACTGTCAAGTTATAATGCCCATATCTTGTTCTAAAAGCAGTCTTACAAATATCCTCTCATCGAATTTTGAGTTGATGATAACCCGATCGCAAGTTTGTCTTAGAAAAATAACTAGCTCCTTGCAATTGATCGAATAAATCATCAATCCTCGATAGAGAATACTTATTTTTCATAATCACTTTATTCAACTTTCTATAATCAATATATCGTCTTAAGGATCTATCTTTCTTCTTGACAAACAGAACCGAAGCACCCTTTGGGAAACTACTCGGTCTAATACCCTTATGAAGCAAGTCCTATAATTCAACTGTCAATTCTTTTAATTCAAAAGGTGCTATTTGGTAATGGGGTATTGGTATTGGTTGAGTTCCAAGTATGAGCTCAGTTTAAACTTAATCTCCCTATTCAGCGGCATTCTTAGCAAATCCTCAAGGAAGACATCAAGAAATTCATCTACTGCTAGTATCGTCTTAACAATTTTATTTACTTTTTCAGTATCTACCAAATGTGCAAAATATGCTTGACAACCCTTCTTTAGCAACCTTTTTACTCTAATAGTCAAAATAAAATTCACGGTAAAGCTACTTTTATCACCTTGAAAAGTGAATTCAGATCCATTCTCCTTTTTGAAATTAATTATTTTTCCTTTACAGTGTATCTGAGCATTATGCATAGATTAACAATCCATTCCTAATAAGACATCAAATTCCAAGACCTGTAGTTCAATCAAATTTGTGGGAAATCTCCTATTTTCAATTTCTACAGTACAATTTTTATACACTTGTTCTAGCTTTATAGTTTCTTCTAAAGGTGTGGTTATGATCAAAGGTTTATTCATCACCTTCTTATCCTTATTCAATTTCTTAGTAAAATATGGGGAAATAAATGAATATGTTGCACCAGCATTATACAAACATTAAGCATTAACAGACTGGATGAGGACGATACCTGCAACAACATTGTGGGATGTAAAAGCTTCTTGTTGATTAAGAGCATAAACTTTTCCTCTACCTTTACCTTCCATAGCTTGTACATTGCCTGAGGATTGTCCCATACCTTAGCCTCATCCTCCTAGTTCACGATTTTCAATCTGATTCATTTGCACAGAAGGTTGCGAAGCCTCTGTAGTTGTCTTCTAATTAATAGTCATTTGAAAATCCTTGATAAAATGTCCCATTTGTCCACATCATACGCATACTACCATGGCTCTTTGACAGGCTACTCGATGCTATCATCCACATATGGTGCAAGTAGGTATAGCTTGGCCATATTATCTAGTTTGATATGTATTAATATTGCTTAGAGCTGAGGCTTTTGAAACACTTCTAGCCTATACTTGACTTTGTCCTCTTATTCTTGGCTGGTATGGGGTGGATATAATAGAAGCCTTTTAGGACTCTTTGATATGAACCCAAACAACCTGCTTTGAGACCTAATACCTTTAGGCTTGGAAGTGACTCCCTTGGAAAGCCAAATCAAGTTTGTGAAAAAAAAAAACCTCAACTCAATGATGAACCTGTGTCAAGGAACCTTGGTATGTTGTGAACAAGCAAAGTAATTAGCTTTGAAAGTTTGGGTTTTTGATTCTAATCTTAGAACTAGATTTAAGAAAACTCTCAGAAGCTTAAAGCTTAAATTTGGGGAAAATCAACTTAACTTCTTTATTGAATGAATAGCTAAGTACTTATAGTGTTAAAAAACCCTATATAAGAATTAGCTATTAAAAAACCCTATAAAAGAATTAGCTAAGGACTAGGAATTCTTCCTATACAAGTATTGAAGATTTCTAATTAGAAATAACTCCTAAACTACTTATTATACAAGAAAACTGATTCCTAAACAAGAAAACAAGTTAATCATATTTTTGGGCTTAAACCTAATATAAATAGGCATATCATATTCATAGGGCCCTAAAACAATAGAAACTAAGTTAAAATAGTGAAATTTGAACAAAAATAAAATGTATAAAATTTTAGATAGCCATGATTTGTACTAAACTCAAATTCATCCTGCGCTTTTCGATTCCTCTCCCATGGATCGTGTATAAAGCTTGAACTTCCATGTTTTTCCTTTTTCCAACCCCCTTTATGCAATTCATCAATGTTGAAGCTTCGTTGAATGCAATTGGATCCATATACAAAGCTTATGATCCAAATATCCTTGATTAGCTTGTAAGAAACTTCATGCAACCTTCTTTTTCTCTTAAATGATCCAACAAACAAGTAAATTAGTTGGAATTTTCTTAATTGTGAGTTATCTTTATAGAAATAACAACCTTGAAGAATCTTTTGGAAATCTATATCATGCAAATGTTTATAGACTTCTTGTAAGGTAACTTGATTCTCATCATTCCCTCCTTCTTCAAAATGATTCATCCTCAAATCTTAACTTGACCAACTGGAATTAGGGAATGCATTGCTCACTCTGTCTTTTTGTTCTTGTTCATCTTTTTGTACATCTAACTCAACCATATCTTGTGCATCCTTTAAGATTTCTAGATGAGTATTGATCGTTGAAACCTTTTCATGAGCAACAACAACGCCTCTTCTTCATCACCAATTGAAGAATCATGCTTTGTAGATACATGTCACTAGCATAAATCCAATCAGCATCACATATAGCTTGAATGAGTCTAGCTATGATGACTTCAACCTTTTCATCTTTATTCTTCATAGTCTCTAATGGTGGTTTGGACACATCATTTTCATCAATTACTTGATTTCATCTTAAAAGTCGTCTTGATGAATTTTGAGCTTTTTGTTGATACCTCCTTATGAGTGTACTTTTAAGCCTCTCAAATAGATCATGAATTCTATTAAATTTTCTTTCCATAGCTTGACATTTTTCGAGGAGCACATCCATATCTTTAAGGTGACATCTTCTTTGAAATTCATTCCACCTTTTGTCCATCTTTCTGTTAAGTTGTTCTAGGAACTCTAAGAAATTTTGCTCATTATCTTTATCTTTGGCACTCATTGTGAAAACCTGAAAAGAATGTTAGTAAAGCAAAACCTCACTTCACTTCCTCATGTGTTTCACTCAAAAGTATATGACACTCTTACGTTCACTAGTGTCTAATCACTCTTGCCTTTTACCACTCAACTCTCAATTCCAACCCAAATAAAAATTAATACTTAAATGGTTCACAATAACCAAGAGTAAGGAAGAGTTTGACACAAACTTTAAAGAGAACAAGAAAGAAAAGAAAATAATTATAATAATAATTGGTAATTAAAATGAATTGAAGACACAAACAAAGAAAACAAGAAACGAAAAATTTTAGGAACCCTAATCCTAGTTGGATTGGGAATAAGAAACTTACAATGACTTAAGTAAAAAACTAGAAATTGAAATAAGATAGGAATCATAAACATAATGGGATTAGGGAGGTAGGAATTCTAATCCTAGTACAATTATGATTCTTGAGTTGAAAGTCAATTCCTACTTCAATCTTGATTTAATTCAATTTAAATCAACTCTTCCTAGTTCAATCTTGATAAGTAATTTACATTTACTAGGAAAGCAATTAATTAATTCTTTCCTTGTCTAACTCACACTAGGAAGTCAATTCAGTTTATAAAACTTATTGTTCTCTTCTCTATGGTTGATCTTTTTTCCCACTTTTTAGTTTGGACGAATTTTGCTTTCTCTTTTTTTTTTTTTAATTTTTTTTTATTTTGACTTCTCTCATTTTTTTTCAGTTCTAATTTTTTTTTAATCTAACAAATACTCAAGGATTTGAAGATCTTAACAAGAATCAATAACAAGACAGACTTGAATGAAAAATAAGCAAAACAATGGGAATAAGACACTAGAGTAAATGAATTTAAAGACAAGGCTCCATAGAATTTTTGAATCTGTAATTTTTTTTTCTTTTTTGATTTTTCTAACCAAAAACAAAAGAAAACAGAATTAACGAAATGAAAACAAAGGAATTTAAAGAAAACAAAAATAGACGAAAAATAAGAACAACAAATGAAAACAGAAAACACGAATGAAACGGAAAGATATAACCTGATTTAGAGTCTAAGCTCTGATACCAAACTGATATGAACCCTAAATGACCTGACTTGATACCCAATACTTTTACGCTTGGAAGTGACTCCCTTGGAAAGCCAAATCAAGTTTGTAAGGAAAAAAAAAAAAAACTTAACTCAATGACGAACTTGTATCAAGGAATCTTGGTATGTTGTGAACAAGTAAAGTAATTAGTTTTGAAAGTTTGATTTTTTTATTTTAATCCTAGAACCAAATTTGAGAAAACTCTCACAAGTTTAAAACTTAAATTTAGGGAAAATCAACTTAACTTCTTTATTGAATGAATAGCTAAGTATTTATAGTGTTATAAAAACCTTAAATAAGAATTAGCTAAGGACTAACAAATCTTTATATACGAGGATTGAAGATTCCTAATTAGAAATAACTCCTAAACTACTTATTATACAAGAAAATTGATTTCTAAATAAGAAAACAAGCTAATCCCCTTTTTTGGCTTAAATCTAATTTAAACAGGCCCAAAACTCACTAATTACATATTCAAACTTAATTTAATTGAACATGGGCTTATATCATATTTATAGGGGCCCAAAACAACAAAAACTAGGCTAAAATAATGAAATTTGAACAAAAATAAAATGTATAAAATTTTGGACAGCCATGATTTACACTAAACTTAAATTCATTTTTCCGTTTTCGATTTCTCTCCCATAGATCATGTATAAAGTTTGAACTTCTATGTTTTTCCTTTTTCCAACCCCCTTTATGTAATTCATTAATGTTGAAGCTTCCTTGAATGCAGTTGGATCCATATGCAAAGCTTATGATCCAAATATCCTTGATTAGCTTGTAAGAAACTTCATGCAACCTTCTTTTCCTCTTGAATGATCCAACAAATAAGTAAATTGGTTAGAATTCTCTTCATTGTGAGCTATCTTGATAGAAAGAACAATCTTGAAGAATCTTTTTGAAATCTATATCATGCAAATATTTGTAGACTTCTTATAAGGCATCTTGATTCTCATCACTCTTACTTTGGGTAAAGCCTCCTTGTTGTTAACTACTTTGCCTTTTACTTTTACCTTTGTGTTTCTGTGCTTTTTCAGCTCATTCAACTCTCTCAGCCTTGTGTTGTGCCTTTATAATTTTAGCCTTGTCAATTAACTTACCATGGTAGGGAAATCAGTGGCTACCAATACATTATAAAGTGGAGCGGTCAATCCTTGTCAGAATTGATTAACCCTACTTGCTTCTTTAGGTGCTATGTGAGAGGCATATTTGTTTAAACACTTGAATTCTTAAGCATACTCAAATATAGGCATTCTGCGCTTGTGTTTCAATTGCTCAAATTGAAGATCATAATTTTATCCTTCTCCTTTGGTTAAGAACTCATCCATTAGCCTTTGCTTGAATTTAGCCCATGTAGGAGGGTCATCTTCATGTAGCTAGCCCTTGATTTCCCTCTGGAATCATTCCCATGCATCCTTCTTGAGTTGTAGCCCCATTAATTCAATTAACTTTTTGTTAAAGCATGGCAATCTCTGAGCTATCTTATCCAATTCCTCTAAAAACTCTTGGGGATCCTCCCTTTCTTATCCTTTAAGCTCAAGGGGTTTCATCTTCTTGAAGTTATTCATTGTAACTCCTTCCTTTGGTAACATTCTTCTTCATACATGACGTGGTGCCTTTGGCAAAAGGGGAGGAATATTCTCAACCCTTTGGATAGGTGGTGCCATAGGTGGTGGTGGCGGTGATGGTGGAGGCATCTCCTGCCTTCTTCGTAATTCCTCAAGTTGCCACCTTAGCTGTTGATTCTCTTGCATCAATATGTTAATGTCTCTAGGCAGTCCTTGTTCTCTTGTATCTATTATCTGTTGTCTCAATCGGGATGACTTTCTATCATTATCTTGTATGAATGCATCATTAGATGTTGCATCTAGAGCGATATATACTCTTAGCTTTTTGAGATCTTTGCCTCCTTTGTTCTTATATTCTATGAGATAGCATCTAAACCACAAATCCAATAATACTTCTCTTTTAGCTCATTTCATATATATCTTAATATATAAAATATATATGAATCATTTATAGTCATACTAACTACTTTCGAGCATCATCTTTCATTTTTTTTACATTAACCATACATAACATTTAACAATTTTGTATACATATATCATTCAACAATTTCATATATCATTTAAGGATTTGTTTACACATATCACAAATCAATCCAATGTCACATACATACATTTCATGTAGATTAAAATCATACATATCAATTGTTGATTTAAATTGTGTTAGATCTTAGTCAACCTCTCTTTGTGTTCTTAACATATCAAATTTTAAGTTATTTACATGTTTATTAACTGTTTATTTCATAGACAACATTCATTAAGAAACTTATAAATAAGAATCCTTTAAGTCATAAAATGAACCTCTTAATTGCGAGCACTACACTAGTTTTGCAACCACGACCCAAATGGTTGTGACTATGACTATTTTAAAAGATAAAACATTAAATTAAACCTTGAGACACAGTGTGTTACCCAGAGCCTGAAAAGATGGTCATAAATCTTGACCACTACAAGCTTAAGCCATATTCTAACTCCAATAGTTAATGAATATCTCCTTTCTTAGTAGATAAAAGTGAATGTAATTCATTCCAAACTTTCATATAACAGTTATATATTGTATGTATACAAAAAAGATTATATGTTCCTTTGGTTATCCTTCATATTAGGCTATCCACTACATGTACATACATGTCAACTATTTCACCAAAACCTAATCAAAATCCATCCATTCTTATCATTGTCTTTACTAATTTCTCAAAACCCCTCTTATTATTATCAACTTCACTTTCTCTAGGGCCTATATATCTATGAGCTATGGATAATAAAGAAGTGAATAACATGTGCCTCCTAATAGGGCATCTTTCCTTCGAATGATCTAGCCTACCACATGCCACACATAAATCTTTAGGAAATCTTGGCATCATGTCTCAAAGAGGTGAAATCAGTTCTACCCCATAAGGTTGACTAGAGCCAATTTACATTTCATATCTCGAATCATTCTTCTCAAACTTTGCACTTTTTCTCTTAATACACGAAGCTCCCTCATTGCCTCTTCATACTATGCTTTCATCCTCACTACCCAAACTAGGTCAATATCCTCATTTGGATCCATCTCTTTAGGTTCAGGTAGAGTAGCTAAAGTAGCATTTGATACTTCCTTTTCTCTAATAGGGTTACAAATTTATGGAATCTACATTCCACAATCATGCAATATAACACAACAATACAATAATGCACATATAAGTCACAAAAGATGAAGTAATAACCTAATGTACAACATTAACGCAGATATATCTTAATAATGCAATTCAACAATGACAAGGAATCCAATGCTCCATGGTTTAAC